>PISX010007200.1:0-90990 GCA_004024625.1 Mellivora capensis
ACTATAAAGTACTCATGAAAGAAATTGAGGAAGACACAAAGAAATGGAAAAATGTTCCATGCTCCTGGATTGGAAGAACAAATATTGTGAAAATGTCTATGCTACCTAAAGCAATCTACATATTTAATGCAATCCCTATCAAAATCCCACCCATTTTTTTCAAAGAAATGGAACAAATAATCCTAAAATTTATATGGAAGATACATACTTTTCTTAAGGAGCTCATCCTATTAAAGATTCAGGTTAGCTGGCAATTTGAATATAGGGTGATGGGGCAGGAGATAAGAAGTTAGGATGCTCCATGAGCATATAAATGAATTGTAAAGTCTAGTCTAGGGCTGTCAAGAAAGATGTCACAGAAGATCTATACCCAAGTTCAATCCTGAAGGTAGAGTACAAGTTAATTGTGCACAGGGAAGGGGAAGAGACTGTTCCAGCTTGAAGGAACAGCATGTGCAAAGGCAGGAGAGAACTAGTTGTACTCGAGAAAATGATGGAGCTTTAGTATTGAAGGTTGTAGAAGACAAAGGCACTACACACAGAGAATATAGCAAGTGCTATATCCCGGATGTGACAGATGTAATGCCATTTTATATTATCTATATGACAAACCCATAAATTATGTGGTTTTGTCTTCTGCTTTCAGGACAGAAAGCAGAAAAATGATTTAGGTAAAATTCCCAAACTTCCAGCTCTGGTTTACTACCAAATCAGTATCCTTTCCCTTAGACTACAGGCTTCCTCTCTGTATGGTGTGTGCATATGTGTGACGCAATTTATTTATTTATTTATTTTTTAAAAAGATTTTATTTATTTATTTGTCAGAGAGAGAGAGAGCACGCGAGAGAGCGAGCACAGGCAGACAGAGTGGCAGGCAGAGTCAGAGGGAGAAGCAGGCTCCCTGCTGAGCAGGGAGCCCAATGTGGGACTCCATCCCAGGAAGCTGGGATCATGACTTGAGCCGAAGGCAGCTGCTTAACCAACTGAGCCACCCAGGCGTCCCTGTGTGTGATGCAATTTAAAAAATATATATGTTTTATTTGTTCTAGAGAGAGTGTGTGGGGGGTGAGGAGCAGGGAAGAGGAACAAGCAGGCTCCGTGCTGAGCATGGGGAGGGGTCCTTAATAATCACATTATTAGATGATATGGGGCTTGATCTCAGGACCCTGAAATCATGACCTGAGCCAAAACAAAGAATTGGATGCTCAACCCACTGAGTCACCCAGGCTCCCTGTATGATGCAACTTTAATCCCTTCCATTTCATAATAATTAAAAATACAACTTTAAAGAAAGGACAGTCCCATTAAGTTGTTTTGAAGTCCAAAGATTAAAAACTGGCTTATCTGATATCAATTCCTCAGATTATTTGAGCAAACCATCTGTGAATGACAGCTCAAAATATACAAATGATTTAATTTCTTAAAGTGTCCATGTATTATTAAAAAAACAAACAGTTGCATCTTGATTTTGTTCTTTACATCATAAGTTTACACCTTACCCTTATGAGGGATCAGATAAAGTTGTAGCAGGGAGGGGAAGGAGTGATCTTATTCACCTATAAACTGTTTGTTTGTTTGTTTATGTTTTATTGTTATGTTAGTCACTATATAATACATCATTAGTTTTTGATGCTCCATGCAATACGTGCCCTCCTGAATACCCATCACTGGGTTAACCCATCCCCCCATTCTCCTCCCTTCCAAAACCCTCAGTTTTTTTCCTGGAGTCCACAGTCTCTCATGGTTTGTCTCCCTCTCTGATTCCTCCCTTCATTTCCCCCTTCCTTCTCCTAATGTCCTCCATGTTATTCCTTATGTTCCACATATAAATAAAACCATATGATAATTTTGTCTTTCTCTGCTTGACTTATTTCACTCAGCAAAATCCCCTGCAGTCCCATCCATATTGATGCAAAAGTTGGGTATTCTTCCTTTCTGATGGCTGAGTAATATTCCATAGACCACATCTTCATCCATTCATCTGTTGAAGGGCATCTTGGCTCCTTCCACAGTTTGGATATTGTGGGCACTGCTGCTGTGAACATTGGGGTTTATGTGGCCCTTCTTTACACTATATCTGTATCTTTGTAGTAGTGCAATTGCTGGGTCATAGGGTAGCTCTATTTTTAAATTTTTGAACCTCCACACTGTTTTCCAAAGTGGCTGCACTTTGGTGGCTTGCATTCCCACCAATAGTGTAAGAGGGTTCCCACACCCTCTCTAATATTTGTTGCTTCTTGCCTTGTCAATTTTTGCCATTCTAACTGGTGTAAGGTGGTATCTCAATGTGATTTTTATTTTTTTAATCTTTTTAAATTTTTGTCCCTGCTGGGCATTATATTAACATATAATGCATTATTTGTTTCATTTACATATAATGCATTATTTATTCACAGGTCTGTGAATCATTAATCTTACACAATTCACATCACTCACCCTAGCACACACCTTCCCCAGTGTCCATCACCCAGCCACCCTATCCCTCCCACCTCCCTCTCCTCCAAGAACCCTCAGTTTGTTTCATGAGACTGAGTCTCTTATGGTTTGTCTCCCTCCCTGGTCCCATCTTGTTTCTTTTTACCCTCCTTTCCCCTATAACCCCCTGCCCTGCCTCTCAAATTCCTCATATCAGAGAGATCATATGATAATTCCCTTTCTCTGGTTGACTTATTTCACTTAGCATAATACCCTCTAGTTCCATCCATGTCATTGCAAATGGCAAGATTTCAAGTTTTTTGATGGCTAAATAGTATTCCATTGTTTGTTTGTGTGTGTGTGTGTGTGTGTGTGTGTGTGTGTGTATGTATATATATATATATATGTATATATATCATATCTTCTTTATCCATTCATCTGTTGATGGACATCTAGGCTCTTTCCATAGTTTGGCTATTGTGGACATTGCTGCTAAAGTGGTTTTGATTTGAATTTCCCCGACAGCTATTGATATTGAACATTTTTTTATGTGTCTGTTAGCCATTCATATGTCTTCTTTGGAGAGGTGTCTGTTCTTTTCTTCTACTCACTTTTTGACTTGATTATTTGTTTTTTGGGGTGTTGAGTTTGAGAAGTTCTTTGTAGATCTTGGATACCAGCCCTGTAGTGTCATTTACAAATATCTTCTCCCATTCAGTGGATTGCTTCTTTGTTTTGTTGACCATTTCCTTTGCTGAGCAGAAGCTTTTTATCTTGATGAAGTCCCAAAATTATGAATGAAAAGGGAGAGATCATGACTAACACCGAGGAAATAGAAACAATTACTAGAAATTATTATCAACAACTATATGCCGATAAATTAAGCAACCTGGAAGAAATGGATGCCTTCCTGGAAACCTATAAACTACCAAGACTGAAACAGGAAGAAATTGACAATCTGAATATACCAATAACCAGTAACAAGATTAAAGCAGTGATCAGAAACCTAGCCAAAAACAAGAGTCCAGAACCTGATGGATTCCCAGGGGAAGTCTATAAAACATTCAAAGAGAAATAATACCTATTCCCCTGAAGCTGTTTCACAAAAATAGAAACAGAAGGAAAACTTCCAAACTCATTCTATGAGGCCAGCATTACCTTGATCCCCAAACAGGGCAAAACCCCATCAAAAAGGAGGATTACAGACCAATATCTCTGATGAACATGGATGCCAAAATTCTCAAAATGATCCTAGCTAATGGGCGCATGGGTGGCTCAGTGGGTTAAGCTGCTGCCTTCCGCTCAGGTCATGATCTCAGGGGTCCTGGGATTGAGTCCCACATCGGGCTCTCTGCTCAGCAGGGAGCCTGCTTCCCTCTCTCTCTCTCTCTCTGCCTGCCTCTCTGCCTACTTGTGATCTCTCTCTCTGTCAAATAAATAAAATCTTAAAAAAAAAAAAAGATCCTAGCTAATAGGGTCCAACAGTACATTAAAAGGACTATCTCTCCGGACCAGGTGGGATTTATCTCTGGGATACAAGGGTGGTTCAACATTTGCAAATCAATCAGTGTAATAGAAGACATTAATAAGAGATGAGAACCATATGGTCCTCTCAATTGATGCAGAAAAAGCATTTGACAAAATACATCATCCTTTCCTGATTAAATCTCTTCAGAGTGTAAAGATAGAGGGAACATTCCTCAATTTCATAAAAACCGTCTATGTAAAGCCCACAGCGAATATCATTCTTAATGGGGAAAAGCTGAGAGCGTTTCCCTTAAGATCAGGAATATGACAAGGATGCCTGTTCTCACCACTATTGTTCAGCATAGTACTAGAAGTCCTAGCTGCAGCAGTCAGATAACAAAAAGAGATAAATTCAAATTGGCAAAGAAGTCAAACTCTCTCTCTTCACAGATGATGTGATATTTTATGTAGAAAACTCAAAAGACTCCATCCCCAAATTACAGAACTCATACAGCAATTCAATAATGTGGCAGGATACAAAATCAATGCACAGAAACCACTTGCTTTCCTATACATGAACAATGTAACTGTAGAAAGAGAAATTAGGGAATTGATTCCATTTACAGTAGCACCAAAAACCATAAGATACTTGGAATAAACCTAACCAAAGAGGGAAAGGATCTGTACTCTAGAAACTACAGAAGACTTATGAAAGAAATTGAAGAAGAAACAAAAAGATGGAAAAATATTCCATGTAAATGGATCAGAAGAGTAAACATTGTTAAAATGTCCATACTGCTGAGAGCAATCTATATTTTCAGTGCCATTCTGCTCAAAATACCAGTGGCATTTTTGGAAGTTCTGGAACAAACAATCCTAAAATTTGTATGGAACCAGAGAAGACCCCGTACTGCCAAGGAAATGTTGAAATAGAATCACAAAGTTGGGGGCATCATGTTGCCTGATTTCAGGCTATGTTACAAAGCTGTGATCACCAAGGCAGCATGGTATTGGCACAAAACAGACACATAGACCAATGGAATAGAGTAGAGAGTCCAGATATGGATTTTCAACTCTATGGTCAAATAATCTTAGAAAAAAAACAGGAAAAATATCTGATGGAAAAAGACAGTCTGTTCAATAAATGGTGCTGGGAAAATTGGACAGCTATACACAGAAGAATAAAACGACCATTCTCTTCCACCACACAGAAAAATAAACCCAAAATGGATGAAAGATCTCAGTGTGAGACAGGAATCCATCAAAATCCTAGAGGAGAACATAGTCAGTAACCTCTTCAACACTGGCCACAGCAACCTCTTTCAAGACATGTCTCCAAAGGCAAGGGAAACAAAAGTGGAAATGAACTTTTGGGACTACACCTATAAACAATTTAATTGGACCCCAGCTCGTGCATGCCCCTATGCGCATCCGTGCGTGCGCGCACGTGCGCGCACACACACACACACACACACACACTAGCATATCCAGGAGCATGATGGTGGAGCAGGCAGTAGACTTGATATTTCCTGAGAGAACAGAGCAAACTAACAAGTACTTATCTATCAATTCCCCTCTCCTTCCTTTCTGTTAGTGCTTTTCTAACAGGGGTGTCTTTGCAACGAGCTGCTCTTACATATGACCCAGGAGTAAAGTAGATGATATGAAGTTGTGCCCTAACAATGAAAAATATGTCTAATGAAATTATATTTCTTATTTTAATTGTCTAGGGAGATATTTAAAAATCTATAGTTGTATAAATACACTTTTTCATGTATAGGATGAATTTAAGTTTCATTGGATTAATGTATTTTGCCCTGGAATCTTGTACCTGAATTTGTAGTTTTGGGAATAGAGTTTTTCCCTTAGTGGGACTGACCTTTTTAGACACAAATTGTTTCTCGGTCTAGCCTATACACTGTAATTAGAGATTTCTCTCCGAGGATTCTGTGAGTTTTTTCTATTTTTGGAGGCCATTTCACTGAGAAGTTTGGAAAAGGCAAATATGAAACAATCCATAGTAGGAAATCATGAGATATCTTTAAGTGTCCATGAAATTGAGGGTAAAATACTGTCCTCTATGCCTCTCAGAGCACATCTCCATTCAGGGCACATCCAGGAAGGGGGCTGTGGTCCTCCAGAGGTGACTGATTCGGTTTCCTACCATTCTGTTTAATTCATCATTTTGTACATTCTCCTGGGAGTGATTTAAAACAAATTATAACATTAAACAATAAAAGAGTAATAGAATAAAGAGATATCGTGCATTTTGCTTTTTTTAGATCCCAAAGTAGGCCAAACCTTCTGAGTATTACTTTTACTCATGAAGAATTACCTTCTGAATCAAAATTTTCCTCTGCGGTCTTTGCCATCATATTGTTGGTATATGCAGTCATTTCAGATATACTTTCTCTTTATTTTAGGGCCCTGTCCTGTGGTGAGAGCTCTTAATTATTTGGCTTCTATAGAGAATGGCTCGGGACTTAGTGGGTGGTTGTAAATATTGAGCATTTTGAAAGCCTTTTAGAAGGACCAAATAGCGTGTCTTGAAGTTGAATTACTAGAGCAATTTGGGTCTATTTGGCATAGTCAAAGAGGTCTCTTTTCAGAAACTGTCTGTAAATTGTTCAGATCAGCATGACACAGTTCACAATGACTTAAGACAATTTCAAGTGTGAAACAGTCTACCTTGATGTACTTAAAGTCCACATGATTTTAGTGAAAACCTTTGGTTGTATCTCTCTTGCTCTAAGTAGCCAATAACTAAAAATGATAGTAATATAATAATAATAATAATAATAATGGAAAAGAAAAACAATAGATTAATGATAGTAATAAGATTAGTGTTGTTACTATTATTATTAGTGTTATTACTAATAATTTAGTGTTTTCTATGTGCCAGGCACTGAGCCCAAAACTTCATTTGCACCCTCTCATTCAATGCTTAAAAATATCCATTTTCAGTTCAGGAGAGTGGGGCTTACGGAGACCTTGCCCAGAGTCATAGGGTAGAAGCCTCAGTAGTGTGGTATCAAGGTCTGGGCGTTTGGCCATGACACAATTCTTTCCCCCATGTGACATTCACAAATCTGGAATTAGAATAGTGGAGTTCATCTGTCATCTGACACACTCCTGGGTTTAGCACTGCACCTCTAAAAGTGTCATTAGCCCATTCCTGGGATTGGACTTGCCACATGTTAGAGACTAGACGGGGTCGTTTGCATGCTTCTGTCCAGTGCTGCTGTAGTCGCATGGAAACTGTAGTATGATGTATCGTGAGAGTGACCAACTGTCTCTGTCCAGAGTTGAAATGTCCTGAGATGGGGACTTTCGGTGCTAACATGGGGACAGTCCAAGGCAAACCTAGACAGGGTCATGTCTTGCAATACCCAATACACTGACCCCATTATTCTGGGCATTTGTTGGAGAGTTCTTTGAATTCCTTTGACTGGGGCTTTCTGTTTCTTAGATATACTTGAAGAACTAGAGCATAGGGTAGATTATTTGAAGGGACTCAGGTATGCTTTTCTCTCCCGTGCATGTTATGCTCGACATGATATGTTGGGAGAGTTTCACCTACTTTCCTTTCTCTGCAAAATAGCAGGCTAGTTTGTTTTGTCAAATTTGCCTTTGCACCCATAGTTGTGGAATGCATGCTGACAAGGTAATAGCAGTGGTAATCCATTCAAAATTACCTCCACTGATCGAAGGGAGTGGTTATATAATAAAGATAACTTTTTTTTAATTGAACACCTACTTGCAAAAAGGCACTTTTTGTCAACTGACTGTTGACAGCACGGATTCTGGGTAGCCATTATTATCTATACTTTAAGGATAAGGAACCTGAACTATTTCCATGAATCTGGGTAGTTTAGGCAATAACAAAGAACATTTCAATGAATTTTAGCATGTAACAAAATATCATGTGAAATGACAATTTTAAATAATATAAGCTATAAAATACATCTGTTTATGTCCAGTATAATTAGAAAATCCTTGGGGCACCTGGGTGGCTCAGTGGATTAAAGCCTCTGCCTTCAGCTCAGGTCATGATCTTGGGTCCTGGGATCGAGCCCCGCATCGGGCTCTCTGCTCAGCGGGGAGCCTGTGTCCTCCTCTCTCTCTCTGCCTGCCTCTCTGCCTACTTGTGATCTCTATCTGTCAAATAAATAAATAAATAAATAATCTTTAAAAAAGAAAATCCTTAACTCTAAGTAAAAACAAAAGGTGCAAATATATTTTTTTAAATGTAATGACTCATTAGTATTGACACTGTTTTTGCAATGTCTGAACAAAACTAAAAAATTATGGGAATATTGCTAACATTTATTGTGTGCTTACTCTGTGAATTTCATCCTTACAGAAACCTGCAGGTGAATAATTTCTCCCATTGTACTAATACAGAATCTAAAGTTCAGACAGATTAAATTCTGTCACTAAGAACTGCGGGAGACAGTTTTAGAGACTGTATATTAATCCAATGCAACTTGAATGTGATGTACGATACTTAGGAGTTTGAAAACTGTCTAGATTATCAGTTCAATTTTCCAACCTTTATTTGAGTATTATGGTAAATATGATCTCTATTTCCAACTTCTATCAGAAAGCCATCTTTCTTCCAACCATGGAGAGTTAGATAAATGTTCTTGTGGAACATTTTTCTTCTTAATTAATTTTGTAATTTTAACACTTTACTCTCACTAGACATTTACTATGTTCCCTCTGCTGCCCAGTTATTCTCTCCTTCTCTGTTGTTCTCTTACAGTAAAAGGAACGGAGTGTCACCCAAATCCTAACAAGTGTTGAAGAAGCAGCATGTTACATATCGGCTAATGAGATAATATGGAGTCATTGTCCTCAAATCCTTTCAAACAAGAAAAAACTACTTTGTAAAGATTACAGAGAGCAGTTAGTTTCCAAACTAGTTCAAATTATTGACACTTATATTGCTAGTTAGTATTGAACAATCTTTATTTTGCTTGAATCAAAATTTAATCAGAAGCATAATTGGAGTTAAGTTTGCATAATTTATTGCAGATACAAAGACTTGTAAAAGCATGTATATGCATATCATTAACCATTCTAAAAGAATCGTCATTCTAACATAAATATAAATCTCAATAATCATACTTTGATTTAGAGTTTGGCGTGTTTTTCCTAATAATTCCTTCTATCATTCCTATGGGAGAAGGAGGGACTTATTTCAACTTCTGAGATAGAAATTAGAGAAATTAAATTACTTGCTAAAAAGTAATTGTTTTATAAAAATAATTATAAAAAGTGTTTGTAAAAACAACTGTAAAAATAATAATTAGTAAATAAATAGTAAAAAAAATAGACTAGAACATATTCTCCCAAGGCAGAGCATTCATTGAAATTTCTTAGCTGAATTATGATATATTGACAAATTTCATGTTAAATTTACATTTCAGAATAGCCTCTATCACAGAGCCCCTACTTTTAGGTCTACTTCTTTATAGCTCCCCATAAATCCTTGGCTCCTTTTTAATTTTTATATCTGGTGCCACTTTCTTATAATAAATTTTTATAAGACAGTAAAAATAATATAAATTTTAAAACAGAATTCACCTTAAATATATATATTATTTTAATTCCACCATTGTTAACGTACATTGTGATATTAGTTTTGGGTATATAATGTAGTGATTCAGCACTTCCATATATTACCCGGTACTCATCATGACAAGTGCACTCTTTAATCCCCATCTCGTTCCTATTTCACCTATCTCCCACCCTAGTCCGCTCTCTGGTGACCATCAGTTTGTTCTCAAGTGTCTGTTTCTTGGCTTGTCATTGTTTGTTTGTTTGTTCATTTTCTTCCTTTGCTCATTTGTTTTGTTTCTTAAATTCCACATGTGAGTGAAATCCCATGTTATTTGTCTTTCCCTGACTGACTGACTTAACATTGTCCTCTCTACTTCCATCCATGTCATTGTAAATGGTAAAGTCTCATTCTTTTCTATGTCTGATTAATATTCCATTATATGTGTGTGTGTGTGTGTGTGTGTGTGTGTGTACTCTTCTTTATTTATTCATCAGTTGATGGACACTTGGGCTGCCTCCACAATTTGGCTATGGTAAATAATGCTGCTATAAACATAGGGGTTCATACATTCCTTTGAATTCATGATTTTGTATTTTTTAGCTCAATTACTGAATCATGGGGTAGTTCTATATTTAACTTGTTGAGGAAACTTTATAGTGTTTTTCACAGTGGCTGCACCAGTTTACATTCCTACCAACAGTGCAAGACAGTTCCTTTTCCTCCACATCCTTGCTAACATTGGTTGTTTCTTGTGTTTTTGACTTTACTCATTCCAACTTGTGTGAGGTGGTATCTCATGGTGGTTTTAATTTACATTTCCCTGATGATGAATGATTTGAGCATCTTTTCACGATCTATTGGCCATCCAGAAGTCTTTTTTGAAGAAATGTCTGGTCTTCTGCCCATTTTTAATTGTCTTATTTGTTTTTTGGGCATTGAGTTGTACAAGTTCTTTTATTTTATTATTATTATTATTTTTACAAGTTCTTTATATATTTTGGATATTAACCCTTTAATGAATATGTCACTTGCAAATATCTTCTCTCATTGCATAGGTTGCCTTTTAGTTTGATTGATAGTTCCTTTGCTGTGCAGAAGCTTTTTATTTTGATGTAGTCCCAATAGATTATTTTTTATTTTATTTCCCTTGATTTCCCTTGTCTCAGGAGACATATCCAGAAAGATGTTGCTATGCCAATGTCAGAGATCTTACTGCCTAAGCTCTCTTCTAGGATTTTTATGGTTTCAGTTCTCACATTTAGGTTTTTAGTCCATTTTGAATTTATTTTTGTGTATGGTGTAAGAAAGTGGTCCAGTTTCATTCTCTTGCATGTAGCTGTCCAGTTTCCCCAACCCATTTATTGAAGAGTCTGTCTTTTTTCCATTGGATATTCTTTTCCACTTTGTTGAAAATTAGTTGCCATATAATTATGGGTTTATTTCTGAGCTTTCTATTCTGTTCCATTGATCTATATCTATTTTGATGGAAGTATAAATTTTTATGCCATACTTTTTAAAATTACTACTGCTTTGTAATATAACTTAAAGTCTGGAATAGTGATATCTCTGGCTTTGCTTTTCTGTTTCAAAATTGGTCATTTGAGGTCTTTTATGGTTTCATATAAATTTTAGGATTTTTCTTCTAGTTCTTTGAAAAATGCTGTTGTATTTTGATAAGGATTTTATTAAATCTCTGTAGATTACTTTGGGTAACGTAGACATTTTAACAATATTCACTCTTCCAATCCGTGAGCATGGAATGTCTTTCCATTCACCTTTTTAAAGTGTGTCATTTGATGAATTTTTGACAAGTATATGCATTCATGTTCTGTTACTTGCTCTTATCCTTTACATCTCTGTGGTAGATACCAGTTCTCTTGATCTGGCATTCAACCTATAGGTTTTCATCATACTCCAGTTCATACTCTTTCTATAAAAGGTCAACGAGTAAATATTTTAAAAATTCATAGGGTGTATGGTCTCTGACACAACTACTCAACTCTATGTGGTGTGAAAATAGCCATAGGCAATATGTAAACAAATGAGTGACTATTTATCAATAAAACTTTATTCATGGACAGTGAAATTTAAATTTCTTTTTGGGGTGGTGAAATATAAATTTCTTATATTTTTTACATGTCACATATTATTATTCCTTAAATTTTTCCAGTAATCAAAAAATGTGAAATGCATTTTCTGCTCACAGCCATACCAAAACAGATGGCGAGATGGATTTGGTTGGTCTGCTAACCCATGCTGTTATCTGAAGGATTATGAAATTATAGAATCTCAGAGTAAGGGCTGGAGAACTTCTTATCTAATGCTTTCTTTCTTTAATTATATACAGAGATGAAGCTTAAAACTAGCAAAGAACCCAAGTGGTATGAAGAAGTTCTATGGACTGTCAGAGAGCCTGCACTGGTCAGCTGGTAGTGGCTGGCTGTAGTACTGTGTTGGGAAGGAATGTCAGGTCCAATTCGGACCTCATGGGAGAAAAACTGTGTATCGATTGATTGATGTTATTTGCCTTGAGTGCTGCAGTGGAATCACAGTGAGAGGATATTTAATGTATGTAAATTCACTTATTTGTGCTCTGCTAAAGGAGGGGGAGGAGGAAGTGGGAAGGTCAAAGAGGCAACAAGATTGTATGAATGATAGTTTGAAAATGAGAAAGAGAATAAATGAGTAAATAACTGAAATGTTGCAGGCTTTTCCGATTGATCACCCTTCCACTCAATGAGTATATTCCTCCTGTGTGAGAAGCTGCTTAGGAATATCTTGTTTGCTTAACCAGGAACTAACTCCATACAGAGAATGATTCTAGATTTTCGAATACATTTTTTTAAAATTGCAGCAAATGCTGGATGGAAGGCACCCACTTAATTGTAGCGTTCAGTCAGAATTTTTTAAAAAAGTATTTTTAAAAAAGATTTGTTTATTTATTTATTTATTAAGTTAGCTAGTTAGTTTCTTTGTTTATTTATTTATTTGGGAGAGGGTGAGGTGGGAGAGGGAGACTCTCAAGCAGACTCCACGCTGTGTGCAGAGTTCAACATGGGGCTTGATCCCATGACACTGGGATCATGACCTGAGCCAAAACCAAGAGTTGGTCACTTAACTGACTGAGCCACCCAGATGCACCCAGATGTTTTAATAAGGAAGAGAAAGTTGGCTTTGTTGGATATTTTGAAACATATTATATTGGCTCCCATACAGAGCTTTCCTAAGGGCATTTTGACTGGATGCATTTTTACCCTATGTGATATACTTAAAACCCCTCTCTGTTGAAAGGTGTGTCTCTACTTTAGGTCACAAATTTGACATCCTATAACAAGCCCGGTGTAACACTGGGCTTTAAAAACTCATCTTCAACCTTTACTTAGCACCCTCACCCATAGGGCACCAAGATTTAAGACTATGTCAACTGATTAAGGAAGGATGCTTCACTGTCACCTCATGGAGAAACCAAATCAATTTATTTCATGCCTTTGGCTTGCCAGAAGGACTTTCTATAATAGTGTCTTAACATTCTTTATTCTTCTCAGGCTTTGATATTTGGAGTAAAGGAATAGTTAGCAGGCCAGAGAGTGTTCTTTATCCTTCTGATACCTTAATTGAATTATCAATTCTTTAGCTTACCTTAATCATTAAAAGGCCTGTGCTAATTGCTTGCCCTTGTAGTCACCCTAGGAAGAGATGGAATCAGACAAACAGTATCTCAAACCATGATCCTGAACTCCAGCAGAAGCTGAGGCCCTTGCCCAGGGTCAATGCCAGTTCTATGCCTGGTTATTAGCCCATAATCATGCTGATCACCACTTATGTAAACACAAGTTACTTCTGCCATACTGCCTTGCTTGGTGCTGTTTCTGTCATCTGGAAATTGATGGATACAGATAACGAACTCATACAAAGGCAGATACAAATTCAAACTATCAGTCCCCTCCTTGTTCCCAGGTTTAAATATTTTTGAAACCTTTGGGGAAGTACAGAAGTGGAATATCCAGGTAAAACTGGAGTATTACTCATGGATTAAAAATACCTGGTTTTATTCAGGTTTTGCCTTATGTGCTGGTTATATTCAGCATTCCTCTCTGTGGCACAAAGAGTATTGTATCTGTCTCTTGGCACAAGAAAACTGCAAACATAAATTATATACTGTGCTTCATTATAATTCCTTAATTAATTGCCATACTATGTAAAAATTATGATAATAAAATTATTGCTCAATCATGATGATTATTCATGGTTTATGACAGTAGGCTAATTTTCCCCAATTAGTTCTAATTTGCCAGCAGATACCCTTTTCTTCTTATAGCCTATAACTATCTGCTAAATACACTCTTCCCAAATTATTGGTTGGGTAAGAACAAAAAGTCCATTTTCCCTGCTGTATGTCGACTTGATGATATGGCACAAATAGTCTTTGTGTTATAAATAGTTTCCTTTCATCCCAGATGCAACCAGAAAGTCAAAGAAAATAATGTTATAGATGAAGAGAAGCATTCTTTCCATTTTCTGGAGTGAACACAGTACTGCCACTGTTCAATTTTTTTTTTCCCTTTCCTGACTTCCACCAACAGTGCCTAATTGTGCTGCTCTGATCATTTTCCATGGTGGCGTGGTAACACGTGAAGGGTTACATTTTTCTGATGATAAAGAGGTATTACAGCTGCTCTTTAGAAACCTGAAATGTAGTTATTTCTAATTTTATTCTCTGGAAAGTTAATGCTATAGGTTTAGGTAAATATCTTTGCACAATGTTAGTTTTAAGTTAGTTTTTTTTTAATCACAGTAAAAACATAACATGAGATCTACCCTCTTAAATCTTTAACCATGTAACACAGTATTGATAGCTGTAAGCACAATGCTGTACATCAGACCCCTGGAAATTGTTGATTTTGCCTGACTACAGTTCTATACCCATTGAATAGCAACTCCTTATTTCCCCCTCCATCAGCATGTGGCAACCACCATTTCACTTCCTGCTTCTATGACTTTTGACTACTTTAGGTTTCTTATATAAGTGAAAGCATTCAGAACTCTCCTTCTTTGTCCTTATTTCTCTTAACATAATGTCCTCAAAGGTCACCCATGTCATAGCCTATAACAGTATTTCCTTTTTATGGCTGTATACTACTCCGTGAGGGGTGTATGTACCCCATTTTCTTTCTTTATTCACCTGTTGATAGATAGTTAGGTTGCATTTAATTCTTACCCACTGTCAATATCACTACCATGAACACAAGACTGCAGACACTTCAATATCCTGATGTCAGTTCCTTGAGATAAATATCTACAACTGGAATCGAGAATCATATGGTAGTTCGATTTTTCATTTTTTGAGGAGACTCTATACAGTTTTCCATAGTGACTATAAGAATTCCATTTTTTCCCCAAATTCTTACCAACATTGCTATTATTTTCTTGTGTTTTGTTCTGTTTTTTGATAATGGCCATTTTGGTCTTGAGGTGATGCCTTATTGCAGTTTTGATGTGCATTTTCCTCGTGGTTAGGGATGTTGAAAATCTTTTCGTATACATGTTGGCCTTTTCTATGTCCTCTTTGGAGAAATGTCTGTTCAAGTTCCCTGCCCATCATTTAATCAGGTTATTTGGTTTTTGCTGTTAAGTTGTAGGAATTCCTTACATATTTTTGGATATCAATCAATCAGTACACACACACACACACACACACACACATCTTGGCAATATTTTCTCCCATCTCACAGGTTACCATTTCACTATGTTGATGTTTCTGTTCTGTGTAGAAGCTTTTAAATTTGATGTCTCACTTGTGTATTTTTGCTTTCATTGCCTGAGGTTTAGGTGCCCTAAATGAGAAATCATTGCCAAGACCAATGTTATGAAGTTTTCTCAATGTGTTCTTCTGGGAGTTGTATATTTTCAAGTCTTACATTTAAGTTTTTAATCTATGTTGTCTCTAGTGTAAGATCATGGTCCAGTTTTATTCTTTTGTGTGCAGATATCCACTTTTCCCCAGACCTTTGTTAAAGAGATTGTTTCTCCCCCATTATGTCATGTTGGCACCATTGTTGAAGATTATTTGACTGTATACGGTAGTTTTATTTCTGAGCTGTCTCTTCTGTTCGATTTGTTTGTACATTTGTATTTTTGTCAGTACCATGGTGTTTGGATTACTCTAGCTTCTTAATATTTAAAATCAGAAAGTGTAAATCCTCCAGTGTTTTTATTTCTCATTGTTGTGTGTATTCAGGATCTTTAGGGCTCCATGTAACTTAGGATTGTTTTTCTACTTTTTAGCAAAGACATTAAATGTTAAAATAAATTGATCTTAGAATTTTGATAGGGATTTCACTGAATCTGCAGATCACTAGGGGTAATATGGCCATTTTAACAATCTTAAGTCTGCCAGACATGAACATATTTGTGTCCTCTTCAATTTCTTTCAGCAGTCTTTTAGAATTTTCAGTTTGTCTTTTGCTGTCTTGGTTAAGTTTATTTCTCAATATTTCATTCTTTATGATGCTATAATAAATGGAATTGTTTTCCTTAATTTCCTTTTCAGTTTGTTTGGTGTTAGTGTTAGAAATGCAACTGATTTTTGTATAGAGATGTGTATCCTACAACCCTGCCACATTAAGTTATTAGTCTGAACAGTTGTGTGAGGACGTGTGTGTAAAGTCTTTAAGGTTTTATACATATAAAATCATGTCATCGGGGCGCCTGGGTGTGTTGGTGGGTTAAAGCCTCTGCCTTCGGCTCAGGTCATGATCCCAGGGTCCTGGGATCGAGCCCCGCATCGGGCTCTCTGCTCTGCGGGGAGCCTGTTTCCTCCTCTCTCTCTCTCTCTGCCTGCCTCTCTGCCTGCTTGTGATCTCTGTCAAATAAATAAATAAAATCTTTAAAAAAAATCATATCATCTGTGAACAAGGATAATTTCACATTTTTATTTCTGATGTGGATGACTTTTATTTCTTTTTCTTCCCTAATTATTCTGTCAGTACTGTCTGCCCACTACTAATGGAAGTAGTGAGAGTGGGCATCCTTGTCTGTTCCTAATTTTAAAGAATAGGTTTCAGTTTTTCATTATGGAGTATGATGTTAGCTATGGGTTTTTCATATATGGACTTTATTGTGTTAAGGTAATTTACTCCCATTTCTCATTTCTTAAATATTTTTATTATGGAAGAGTATTGAATTTTATGAAATGAGTTTTATCTGTCTATTGAGATGATTACATGATTTTAATCCTCCTTCTGTTGATGTGATGTATTGTATTGATTGATAGGTATAGGTTAAACCATCCTTACATTACAAGCCTAAATCCCACTTGGCCCTGGTGCATGATCTTTTTAATGTGCTACTGGATTCTGTTTTCTGTGATTTTCCTAAGGACTTTTGCATCTGTCCTCATCAGGGATATGGGCCTATGATTTTCATTTTTTGTATTGTCTTTTTCTGTTTGCTATCGGGATAATTTTGGCTCCATAAAATAAGTTTGGGTGTGTTTGAAGAAGATTATTGTTAATTTTTCTTTAAATGTTTGATAGAATTCCCCCTGATCAGTAAATCAGATTATTGATTCAATCTCCTTACTTATTATAGGTCTGTTCATATTTTCCATTTCTTCATGATTCAGTCTTGGCAGCTTATATATTTCTAGGGATGTATCCATTTCTTCTAGGTTATCTAACTTGTTGGTATAGAATTGTTTGCAGTAGTCTCTTATAATCTTTTACATTTTGTTAGCATCCATTGTAATGTCTCCTCATTCATTTCTGATTTTATTTTCTTGAGTCTTCTCACTTTTTTTCTTAGTCTGTCTAAGGGTTTGTCAGGTTTTTTTCCTCTTTTAAAAAATTATTCTTATTTTTGCTGATTTTTCTATGGTTTTTCTAATCTCTATTTTGTTAATTTCTGCTCTGGTTTGTATTATTCCTTCCTTCTGCTAATTTGGGGCTTAGTGTGTTATTTTCTAGTTCCTTGAGGTATAAAGTCAAATTGTTTATTTGAGATCTTTCTTTCTTTCTTTCTTTCTTTTTTTTTGAGAAAGCAAGAGAGGAAGGGGGAAGAGGAAGGGAAGAGGGAGAGACGGAATCTTAGGCACACTCCATGCACAGCGCAGAGCTTGACGTGGAGCATGATATCACAACCCTTGGATCGTGACCCCAGTGGAAATCAAGAGCCAGACACTTAACCAACTGAGCCCCATTAGATCTTTCTCCCTTTTTTACATGTAGACATGTGTAGCTATACACTTCCTTCTTAGGTGCTGCTTTTGCTCCATCCCATAAGTTTTGGTATGTTGTATTTTATTTTCATTTGTCTCAAGATATTTTCTCATTTCTCTTTTGATTTCTTATTTGACCCATTGATTGTTTAAGAGTGTGTTTTCTCATTTCCACAGGTTTGAATTTTCTAGTTTTTCTCCCGCTATTGATTTCTAGTTTCATTCTACTGTGGTCAAAAAATATATGTGGCAGATTTCAATCTTCTTAAATTAGTTATTACTTGTTTTGTGACTAAACACGTGATCTATTCAGGAGAACGTTCTGTGTGCACTTGAGAAGAATACGTATTCTACTGTTTTTGGGTCGAGTGTTCTATGAATGTCTGGTAGGTCCATTTAGTCTGTAGTGTTGTTCAAATCCTCTGTTTCCTTATCAGTCTTTTGTGTGGTTGGTCTATCCATTATTGCAAGTGGGGGTATTAAAACTCTCTACTATTATGGTATTGCTGTCTGTTTCTCCCTTCAGTTCTATCAGTGTTTGCTTCATATATTTGGGTGCTCTGATGTTGGGTGTATATATTTATAGTTACTGTAAATTGGAATTTGTACGCCTGCAACTCCCTTGCCTGCCTGCTTGATGTAAGAAGTCCTAAATAACCAGATGGTGGTTGTAGCCTCAAGTTTGGTGTAACCTTTTCTGAACAGTGTGGTTGAAGTGTCCCCAAACCAGGGATTTGAAGTTGAGATCCAAAAAATCCTAAATTTTTTGGGAGAAAAAACATAAATTACTCAATAGGCCTCTAGCAGTTTGGGTAAGAATAATCCTATATCCAATCTTTGGTCCCCAACTCATGTTCTAGTTGCTCGGGGACACAATAATATATGGTGGTCTTTAGTTTAATGCACACATGGTGTTAAAGATGACAGGACCGATACCCCATCGTTTGTCATATATATAATCTTCTTTGTAGCTCTCCTACTTTTATTATTAAATCCTAGGTCTGATTTTCAGCATTGTCTACCCTGTGGCTGCAGGAGATAAGAACCTTATGAAATTCTGTTGTGGACTGCAGATGACTTCCACAGTGTTTCTTTAGTTGATAGTTGGTTACCCTGAGACTGTCTATTTTTAATTCAAAGCTTCTAAAGGCATTAGTAAGAAGTAGCTAACTCCGTATTTGTGATGACAATTGTCCCTCTACCATACACCTATACTACTACTACTACTACTACTACTACAGAAGACGGTGCTTCACGTCCAGGTTATCCTAGTCCACCCTTGGTTAAAGTCTTAGTAACAGGGAGACAGCCAGTGACGGGGCTTTCCTGCATCCACTTACCACCAGGAAAGGGGTCCTGACTATTTTCTGACAGGTGGGTCATCTAGTTCTAGAATCCCATCTTCAGGTCTAGTGTCTGATTTCTAGGGCTGTTTCGCATACTGACTGCCTAGCCTAGGTTCCCCTCTAAAGCAGAATATGACAAGGCAGTTTATTTTGGGAAGCGATTCTAGGGAACAGGAATAGGGGAGAGGAAGACTGGAAAGACAGAAACAGGGAAAAGGGGAAAGGTAACAGAGGAGAGGATTACTGAACTGGTCTTAACTGTGGTCTGTGGGGTTATACCTTGTGGGATCCCTCTGAGAAGCTTGTAGAATATTCCTCAGAAATGGTCCCCCGAAGGACAAGTGAGGGAATATTTACTGCTATATGCTGCTTCAGGGTATTATAATCCCTATTCACCTCTAGACTGTTTCTTAAGAGCATGGTCCAAGTTTTGTACTCCCCGGTGTTGACCACAATACTTTGAACACAGAAGGCACTTAGTATTGAATACTTATCGACTGAAACAGTCAATGAATGTGCTCTGCTCATTCTGAGTTGTCATTCTGAGCAACCAAGGAGTTACTGAAATCCACAGGATACATTGAGCCTTTCCCTTATGCAAAAACTTATAATAGTAACAGTCCTAGTTCATTTGGGATGCTGTAATACAGTACTGCAGACTGGGTAGCTTATCAACAACAGAGATTTTGTTGTTCATAGTTCTGGAGTCCAGGAAGTCCAAGATTAAGGTGCCAGCATGGTCATGTTCTGGTGAGAGTCCTCTTCCCAGCTCATACCCAGTGACTCTTGCCATGTCCTCACCTGGTGGAACAGGCTGGGAATCCTTCCAGATCCTCTCTGTTAAGGCACTAATCCCATTCTTGAGGGTCCCACCCTCATGATTTAATACCTCTTAGAGGCCCAACCTACTAATACCATCACACTGAATATTCGAATTTGGGATTAGAACATTTTAGTTTGGGGAATACCAATCTTCAGGCTATAGCATTAACTTATGTCTCCAAAAGAAGTATCTATTTATTCTCTGTTGACCAGGCTTCCACTGGTGGGGTGGGAATTTGTGTCTTCCATACTTCCTTTTTTGATTTATGAATATATATTATTGTTTTATTGTTTTGTGTCTACCTTAAACACACATACACACACATGCACACACACATATACACAAACATACAGATACATCTTGCTCTGGAGTTAGACTACCTGAGTTTGAGACTTTATATCTCTACTAATACGCTATATGACTGAAAAATTTACTTAACTCTCTGTTCTTCTGTTTCTACACCTTTAAAATGCGAGTAATTTTGGTGCCTGGGTGGCTCAGTCATTGAGTGTCTGCCTTCGTCTCAGGTCATGATCCCAGAGTCCTGGAATCGAGTCCCACATTGGGCTCCCTGCTTGGCGGGAAGCCAGCTTCTTCCTCTCCCACTCCCCCTGCTTGTGCTCCCTCTCTCGCTCTCTATCAAATACATAAATAAAATCTTTTAAAAAGTGGAAAAAAAATTAAATGACAGTTATTCTAATACCCAGCTAATGGGACTGTTGTGAGAATGTTAAGTGGTAAACATTTGATATAATTGACAAATAAGTACAAGTCCCCAATGATTCATTTCATGGATAGTATATTGTAATAATGAAAGAACCGTTTGCAAGGGAAATATCTCCTGTGTACGTCATGGCTCTTGGTGTCACCTGAACACATATTATTATGGACAGTGCTGACAATATTTAGCATTTGTCTGGCACTGGTGTTCACCCAACAGAGTGGTCACTGGTCATTAACAATCATCACGTCCGTACTGGTGGGCCATGCTGACTATAAGTCCGCAGCCCGCTCAGGACCTTCCCAAAATGGAGGACTCCTCTCATACTCTCTTGATCCTACTCCCCACCTGCAGGTCTCCTCTGTCCTGGGGTGGTTTAGGATTATGTGTAACTCTGTGGAGGCAGGGTCACGAGGGGCATAGGCTGCTGAGGTGTTGGCAACAGGTGAGGGATAGTCACTTCTAGGTAATAGCACCTATTGTGGTGAGGGGGGACCCTCACGTGCCTCTCTTAGCAAACGTCCTTCAGTTTCAGGGAGGCTCATGTGCTTTGCTGTCGAAAGAACCTGAGTCTCTTTGCCTGTGTGCCACCCTGGAGTCACCTGGAAACCGTTTACCAGCTCTGCTGTCTCAGCTCTCTACAGGGCTCTAGCAAGCACAGCAGTTCCCACCTCCTGACTGTGGAAGAGCCAAATATGGAGGCAGCTGGCATGTTACTGCCATGACAGTCTGGTCTGGCAAGGCTGTCGGCTGAAGAGGCATAGTTTATTTTTATAAACCAAAACAATGACTACAGTGGACAGCTTATCGATATCTGGTTTCTGAAGAAGGGGAAGCTTTTACTCATTGTTTTAGTTTATAAAACCAATAGCTAAAATAGAATTAATTCCCACTGCATCACTGCAGGATAAACGGAGGCCTTCGAAAAGGGAAGAAGTAAACTGTTTTGCATAATCTTTTTTTTCTTTTTTGCATTACATAACCTTATAGGTTCTCATTCATCATGTAAAAGCTGAAAACATGAACCTTATATATGTGAATCCCCAAAGACCATTTGGAGTCTGTGCTGCTGAGTTTTCTAATTCTCCTCCAACGGAGCTTATTGCCTCGAAAGAGGGAATGAGGTGTAGTGGAAAGAATGTGCAATTATAAGCGTGATTTTGCCCCTGACCTTCTACATTCTAACTGTGGGACAGTCAGCAAGGCATGTCAGTATTCTGACAACATCTGCATCAGTATCTTCCTTATATGCTTTACAGCCTCGTGTCCCAACCAGTGCTCTGTGACACTCTTGAATATAGCCATATTGTTTTTGGTTACATCAAAATGTATTCCTATCCTCACTCCCACTCTTCCAGGCAGCCGAATTGGCTCTGAGGCAGATGAAACCTTGAGATTTGCTGCCTTGCACTAGAAGCTGCCCTCTCTTGGCACAACTTCCCACTGTGGGCAAAGAACAAAGAGAGTTGCCAGAGAATTTCATGATCTGGTTGTCCAAAGAGCATGTCACAATGCCCAAAATGTGGCCACTAGGGATAGGGGGACTGGAAAGCTAGACTTGGGGATCTGGTTAATGCAGTTGTAATTGGATGTCCAAATCTGTCTTTTTATATATGAAGTATGTCTATCCTTTTACAGTAGAGCATGTCCCTTTAGTGTTATACAAAGTGACTTCAGAATTTCTGTAAACAAGCATGTAAATTCGACTCATGGAAATTCCATCTCTCTTCTGAAACATTTGATTAAAAAAAAGGGATAAAGTTTAAAACCTATTTTCATTATCCTAATGCATGTCCAAAAAGGTAGAGGAACTCTTAGAACCTTTACATAAAACCAATCTTTGCAAATATTTTCTGAAAATTATGTTTGTTTTTAAATCATGTAGAGTAAAAATAGGTGTTTTATGGATAATGTCTAACCTGAATTTGAAGACTCATCATTCAAAAAGCCTTGATCAAGAATTGTGTCAAGCTATTATTTGGAGCTTGTGCAAAGTAAATATTTAGACAATCTATAATACTTTGCATTTTGTTTTTATAATGATACAAGTAAGGTGTAATAAAAATTCTCTCAGCCCATATAGATACTCTCAAATCTCTCTCAGTTTGTTCCAGTATCCTATATAAATATCTCGATTTTCTGTGTTCCACAATGAGAGAGATTGGGAACAACTGACTTATAGGGAAGATTTGAGGCTGTTTTGGGAAAATTCATAAGAATGTCTTTTGTGAGGCCCTGGGTGGCTCAGCCCACTAAGTGTCTGCCTTCAGCTCAGGTCATGATCCCAGGGTCCTGGGAATGAGCCCTGCATCAGGCTCCCTGCTAAGCATGTGAATCATATTTCTGTGAATCCTATTTTTTGGTACGACTATCATGTATTATCTCCTTTTTTGTTACTTTCAACCCAGTATTTTTCCTTTGCAACAGGCCAGTTCAGGCTTTAATAGTTTACCAGTATTTGCCCTACTGTTCTGCAACACACACACATACACACACACACACACACACACACACCCCAAACAAACAAATGAACAAAAACAAGGAATCTGGAATCTATCAGGGTTGAGTAAATAGTAGGTGATTTCTGTCAATAAAATGGCCCCAAAAGACCTGGTCCACAAATTCCACACAACAAAACCTGAACAAATACAGCTGTTCTTGTAGTTTATGGTCCCCTACCTTTTTTTTTTTTTTTTTTTTTGTAATGAAAACTGTATGTGGCAAATGTGTTCATTCCATTTTTCTTTTCTGTGAATGTGCTCTATTTTAGCCTGCAAGGTCCTAGTGAGCAGGAGGAAGTTTCAGAACTCTGGACAGAAATGTATTTTTGTTGGATGGTGTAGATTTTAGCACTCTGTCCCAAGAGAGTCATACAATTTATTACAGCTCTTTGGGTCTCAACAAAGTAGGTGAAAACAACAGGGCATTATAATCCTGATTCCCATTTCAAAAACAACCACACCAAAGACACTGAAGAAACAATAAGTCATAACATCTCCCTCTGTTCTACTTCAAAACGTGGACTGGATCCGTCCACTTCCCTCTAACTCCATTCTCTCTACATCTTTTTGTGTAATTTCAGTCTAAGCCATCAGCTTATGTCACCTGGACCACAATAATAGTGTCCTGCCTGGTTTCCCTCTCTGGATTCCTTATACTGTGTTCCCCACACAGCAACCAAATCCCATCACTCCCCTGATTAGAATCCTTCAGTGGTTTCCTACCTCACCTGGAATGTAATCCAAATTCTACCGTGGCTTGCTAGATTTCGTATGCTCTGGCTTATCAATGTCTTCTCCTACCTGCTCCTCTGGTTAATGCGTTTCAGCCATTCAGGTTAATGTGTTGACTGATCCTTGAGTCTGCTCAAGCTCCTTTATCATTCACAGCTTTTTTTTTTTTTAAATGGTTCCCTCTACGGAGGCTCTCTTTCTCAGATCCTCATATGGTCAACTTCCTTTAATTCTTCACCTCTTGACTACCCTAATTAGGAAGAACTTCCATGACCATCCTGATTAAAGTAGCCCTCCAGCAGAGGCCCCATTCACCATCTATGGACTTGCTTTATTACCACGATAGCATCATGTTTTGTTTTTTTTTTAAGATTTTATTTATTTATTTGACAGGCAGAGATTACAAGTAGGCAGAGAGGCAGGCAGAGAGAGAGAGGAGGAAGCAGGCTCCCTGCTGAGCAGAGAGCTGGATTCGGGGCTCGATCCCAGGACCCTGGGATCATGACCTGAGCCGAAGGCAGAGGCTTTATCCCACTGAGCCACCCAGGTGCCCCTGATAGCATCATGTTTAACAGTCATTCAAATTTAAGACTATTTTGCTTAATTACTTGCTCCTGCATTTATTTTCTAACTTCTCCCATGAAAGATAAACTCCTTGAGAGCAGACAACTTGTCTTATTTTCCTACTTCTGAATCCCCAGGAGCTATTAGAGTACATGGCAAAGAGTAGTCACTCAATAATTATTTGCTGACTGAATCAATGAATGAATGAAATGTACCATGACAGTAATTATAGTAATTATAACAGGCTTTTAGGTTAGAAGACCCTGCTGGGAAGGTAGAAATAAAAGAAATAGAAGTTACCAAAACTCATGCTATCAAAATAATATTCTTTCTCAGTTGGAAGTACTGGCTATTAAGAGAAAAAGAAGTAAAGACAATTTTTCAGGCTCACACTATTAACAGGCAGGCTAGAATCAAATCTGATACTGACACTAAAATGTATACTGAGCAGCATTGGCCACAAATGGCCAGGTTTCTTTCACTTATGGCATCGTTAGTGGCATAGTGGTTAATGTTATTACATAATTCTTTAAAATGTCATCAGGTCTCAGTTGAATATTCATGGTGTTTAAGAACCACATTCTTTCTTATAAATATTACCTTTCTTCCACTGAAATAATTCCAAGTGATTTGCCAAACCATGGGTCAGCAGGATGCTAACTCCCTAGTGAAATAAAGCAGCATCTGTAGTAAATTTCCTATATTCTGGACCACAGGCATGTGTGGGGAAGATAGGTCTAAAAAAATGTGTTCAGCTGGAAATCAGAAACGAATTCTGGGAAACCATTCTAATTGCCTGATTGGAAGCTGTCCCAGATTTTTGAAAGTTATTCTTTAAAATAAAAGGAAAATGCTCTCAGAAATTAAATAGCTGCATATCTACTGCAGTGGTTTTACCTCTCATCTCAGGAACTATAAGCTCTCTCGTATTGGGAAGAATTCTCTCCCTCCATCTAGTAAGTTTCTAGCTCAGAATCACAGCTGAGCAAGACATGTATCAAAGTCTATGGACAGATCTATGTATTCATTGGGCAAGCATTGTCTTCATGTGGTCTGTTGTTCATGTTATCAGCTCTACTCAGATCTCTTGTGCCAAGACCACTGCTTGCAGAAGCCACTGCTTCTCATATTCTCATTTTGTTCTCATAGAAACCCTGTTTTTCCTATTTAGCCAATTATGAAATTGAATCTAAGGGAAGTGACTTGACCAAGGGCGCACAGGTAATAGGTGTTAGATTGAGCCTCAGCCCCATCCAGTGTGACTTGAGCCCAAGCTCTAAACCATCCCATTAGACCCTCAGCCCTTACGGTCACTGCAGTGCAATACCATGTTCTCACAATTAAGGAATGCACTCTCTTAAAATGAAAACCAAGCAAAACAAAAACCTTACAGTCAGCTAGTTTGCTTAATTTATTTTTATTATAATGTTGCTTATGATAAGTCAAAGCATAAATCTAGGCATACGTTTCTTATATTTACCGTTCCTATAAAACCATAAAGTCAAATATGTCTGTAGATTGAACAAAGAATAAAACCAACAAAATTCAAATGAACACAGTTTAATGGAGAAAATGAATCATACTTTACTGAAATTAAACCACCACTCACAGCAGGGATCTGGCAGTGTTTCTCTGGTGGAATTCTTTTCGATGGGCCATGCCTCTGGTACGCTGGGCCATGATGTCTCAATACGGCCACCACTTTTCTCCATTAAAAGTCCCAAGACACCTTTGTTTGGGATGATCACCTGGCCTTCACATAGCTTGAACATGGCATTGACATATTGTTTTCCCTTGTTCTTGTCCCAGTGGCCCGTGGCAAGTGAAGGATGCCACCAGGAGCCGATGCGAGCGTAAGCCCGGATGGGAATGCAGGCGTCAAACTCATGCACTTGTATTGGCTTAGAAAGTGGTCATCCAGATGGTCCAGAAGTGCTGATAGTGTTTTAAGATATCAAAGTAAATGCGAAAACTAAAAATATATTTAGAGATGAACTGGAAGACCTCAAAAGTATGTCCTTGGGCACTGTCAAAGGTCTGCAGATCCCCTTTTGAGTAATCCCGTCCACAGTCAGTCTTTCTGAGTTCAAAGGATGGTTTACCAACTGTGTGAGCTGGGTACAAGCTACTTAATCCTGTGTGCTGTTTCTCTCCATATAATGGAAAAGAAAAGAACCCTGTCCTAGAGTTGCTATGAATGTTCACTGATAGAGTGCATATAAATTGTTCAACTCATAAGGGGAAGGATGAGATACAAGCTCTAGAAATATTTTCTAGTATTGTTAATATTAGGTGATCATGGTGGACTGAAGAAAGGAGATATGCAGACAACTCATATGATGCAGGGAAAAACTGCTTTTTATCTGGAGACTCCCAAGTGCTCTTTGAACACAGATAAGGCAGTGAGAAGAGCAAATTCACACAGCTGGCAGCTGACAAAGCTGGGATTCAGACCTGGTAGTCTGGCTCCCTGGGATGTGCTTTTGAGTTCTTGAAAGAGTTTTAAAGTTAACAAGTAAAGAGAGAGGAACATTGGTCATCAGCAGAGCTGGTGCATCTCACCCTAAAATAACCACACGCCGAGCACTGTGACCTACTGCCTCCTAGAGCAAGTGCCAGAAGCTTTAACTTTAAAAGCCCCATTCAGTCTTGGGCACTTTTCCCTCCTCTTCCCAGAAGACGCAGCTGTTGTTCTGAGATTCCTCCTACTTTACGTGCCATACATTTTAAAATGAAGGTAGCGCTCCCATGTCCTTACTGATGGAAATCACTTAGTTCAGGCATGAGTGAGCCAGAGGACTCAAACTGGTTTTCCACTGCAGT
Organism: Mellivora capensis; assembly: GCA_004024625.1. Taxonomy (NCBI): domain Eukaryota; kingdom Metazoa; phylum Chordata; class Mammalia; order Carnivora; family Mustelidae; genus Mellivora; species Mellivora capensis. The sequence continues at coordinate 27,174 of PISX010007200.1, forward strand.
GCCCCCGCCACCTCAAGGCCCAGAGTCTGCTTGTTCCTGCACAAAGTTTGAAAAAGTGAATCTGTTCTCAGCATTTACACATCAGGAGATTTTAAAAGATTTTTATTTACTTATTTTGAGAGAGAGAGAGAGTGTGTGTGTGAGCGTGAGTGGGGGGAGGGGCAGAGGGAGAGACTCCCAAGGAAGCTCCACAATGAGCGTGGAACCCCGACACGGGGCTCAGTCCCACCACCCTGAGATCATGAATCCAGCTGAAATTAAGAGTCGGATACTTAACTGACTGAACAACTCAGGCTCCCCAAGGGGATGTCCTATTATTATAATATCCCTTTTACAGATGGGTTAAAATGAGCCTTAGAGAGACTGGACAATATCTCCAGGGTTCCAGAGCTGGGACCAAAACCACTCTTTGGTTACCTGCTTCCGTTACTTACGCCCAACATGTTAGCATTTCCCTTGGGGCAAAAGTCCTAGTGATCAGAGGCTTTATATCTATGAAGCTCTAAAGAGGATCTGAATTTGAACAGAAGGCTTCCCTCCCCCACGCCCCCATTCTTTATTTTTTTATTTTTTAAAAATTTTATTTATTTATTTGACAGAGAGATCACAAGTAGGCAGAGAGAGAGAGAGAGAGAGAGGAAAGCAGGCTCCCTGCTGAGCAGAGAGCCCGATTCCTCGGACTTGATCTGAGGACCCTGAGTTCATGACCTGAGCCGAAGGCAGCTGCTTAAACCACTGAACCACCCAGGCGCCCCTCCCCCCATTCTTTAAATTTGAGTTTCAAGTTCACTTTGAATTTAGTGCGGCCGCGCTGAGCAGAGGCGTTTTTATTTTAATCCACCAGAGGGCAGTATGAGGCAGCTTTTGCTTCTGAAGTTCAGCGTGCCTTCTGAGCCTTACCTGGAGATTCTTGTTTTTTCTTACTGTTTCCTCGCTTTAAAATGATTAGGGATGTCCTAGCTTTTCAGAGCACCATTCTTTTTCTACTGAGTGGTGTGAGCCTGTGGAAAAGGTGCTGGATAAAACACCTGGGTTGAGTTTACTTGTGATCCTGTAATTTTGTAATTTGCCTGCCTTTGACAATCACTGGGCTTGCTGGATCGTGATGGCAAGAGGAAGGTGGACGAGTTTTAAGGATCACCCCAGCTCTCATGTTCTCTGATTTCAAATGTAGAGATGATATGAGTGTTAACACTGTGCAAGCAAGGGTGTGCAAGTAACATCCCATTGGTTGTTATTGCTGCTTATGAATTGAATTAAGTCTGACTGAGTCCCCACCCCACCAGACTGTCATTATTGGGGCTCCCCCCAACTCTTGCTGTCCCCAATTGCCTAACAGTCCCAAGGGTCTTACTTAGAGAGTGTTAAGGGTCAAGGAGGTACCTGCTCTTGGGGCTTTAGTCCACATGGTCTCCTGAAGTGAAGCCACTGCTGCATGTGTTTCTTGCTTGGAGGGCCTTTGTGTAGGTTGGGGACAGTGCCTCACTCCTCCACGTAAGCCTCAGGGTCAGGAAGACTGGGACCACCAATAGGAAAGATGTGTTACTGATGGAAGCCTTTCGCTGGCTACCTGCAAAGGTGCTCTCCTGGTACCTCTTGCCCTATCGTAAATGCTTTCACAGACTCAGATTTCCACTCTAGGGAGCAAGAAGGAGCAAAAGAGAATGGAGAGGGAGGGAGAAGAGGAGAGCTGTCCTCCAGCAATCTACTACTTCATTTCTGCAAAAAAAAAATCCTAGGAACAAGAAATACAAAGAGTCTGGCTATTTTCATGGAAAGCAGGAGGGAAACCATGACAGAAAGAAGTCATGTTAATATTGAAATAAATAGTGTCTTGAGTTGCCCAGGACCAGAGCCTAGAGAGTAGTATCTCGAGCTAGATTGTATTCCCCACAGTGCCAGCATGAAGATGTCCCTCAATGAATGTTGATTGCTTAATTTTTTTTTCTTCAGTCTGAGAGAGAAAGGGGTAGGATTATTTTCTGAAACAAAATGACTAGTATTTAAACCATGAACTAGGCAGGGCTGTGATCCTGGCTCCAAGAAAATCCTGACTCTTCCTTCCCCAATGTGGAGGTGCGTAAGTTCTGAATCCGGTGCAGAGGAATTTCCTGATTACCTGGGATGGGCTTCACACTTGCCACAGCTGGGAGAGGCTGCAAACACATTCGTGGAGTCCTTCATGAACAGTCCTGTATGACACAGCCTTGGGAAGTCTCTCCTCCTTTGCTGAGAACCTTTAGCTCTCTGTCCCTCTGTACACCTGTTCAGCCATGCTGACCTATAGCTAGAGCTGGGCCCTCTGTAAAGCCCTCTGTGTTGATGCTCTTCTGGGACAGTCTTTTTACTGGGCTCCTGCTTTACCTCTGGATAGAGCCGTTTCCATCCCGTGCATTGCTCGTCCCATAAACTGAGCTCTTACTCCAGATTCAAAAACCCTAAGCCAGATTCACAGTCCCAGGGCCCCATACATGGTCCATGAAGTTCAACAAAAGTCTCTTTACCAAAGTAGCTCTTCCAATCTACATTCCCATAAGCACCGGGGGTACCAAGGGATGATCAAAGGACACTGCCCTGTCCTCCCCAACGTCTGGTAGCCACAGGCCTATTATGTGCTATTCTGGTGAGTGCGATACTGCTTTTCATGGTTTTCCATTGTTAATTCTGGTAAACAGCAACAACACACATACCATGAAGTCTAGCCTTTTAACAAATTCTAAAGTGTACAGTAATTTTATTGTAATTTTATCATACATATTCGGATTAATAAGAATGTTCAGCATTTTTAGCAGATTTATTAAATTTCCTCTGCTGTGAATAGTCTGTTCAAAAACTGTTCCCCACATTTCTGATTATTTTTTAAGTTGAGCTCTTTATGTAGCCTACATAGTCACCCCTTATCCAATAAATATGTGTGATAAATGTATATTTCCAGTCTGCAGCTGATCTTTTCATTTTGTTTATAGGTCCTGTTGATGAAGTTTGAAAAATCTGTCAATTTTTTTTTTCTTTTTGAATTGTACTCTTTGAGTCTTAAGAAGTCCTCTATGCACAGAAAACTGGGTGGGGTCAAATTTTAAGGAGATTTGCATACTCCCCAAAGACATTTATTTCTAAGCTTTCTTGTAGGTATAATATTGACCATGACCACCTTAAGGATATTTGTTGGTTAAATGCCATCTGTTCAACTAGTTAATGTGTGAAAGACAATAAAGTTTGATTCCTACCTCATACTGTACTGGAAACTATGTTGGGGACTTTAAAGCACTGTATGTGAAAAGAAAAACCTTTTTAAAACGTAGGGAAGAAATACCTGATTTTATTAAACAGTTTCCTTTCAGGGGTGCCTGAGTGGCTCAATTGGTTGAGTGTCTGGCTCTTGATTTCAGCTCAGGTCATGATCTCAGGGTCATGGGATTGAGCCCTTGTCGAGCTCTGTGCTCAGCAGGGAGTCTCCCTCTCCCTCTGTCTGTCCATCCCTCCACCCACCACCCTTGCCCCGCTCATGCTCCGTCTCTCTCTCTCTCTCAAACAAATAAATAGATAAAATATTTTTAAAAAAGTTTTTCTTTCAAAATGTGGCCCCACTCTATTCTGTCAGAGCGCCAATGTTTTAAGTGCCAAGAAGGAGTGGAGTACACTAGAGCCACAAGGCAGGCACGTGGCTATCCCTGTGTCAGGGGCAGATCACAAAGGGTCTTGAACATGAGGTCATGATGCTGGAATTTTTCTGAGGCTAGTGGACAGCCATGAGAGGCTCTACATAGGAAAGTGATGTGATCACCAGATTTGCCTTCTAAGAAAGTTCTGGAGCAACAAGGTGTAGGAAGGTAAAAAAGGAGAAATGGAGAGAAGTTTGTTGGAGTAACCTGGGTGGGAGTCTGGAAATGGGGAAGTAGCTGCTGGGATCGATGCAAGAAGGGGCGGATTCAAGAGCATTTCTAGAAAAAATGTGTTGGGAGCTAGTTAATGCAAATTAGCTTTTTCCTGGCTCCAAAAAATTGGCCACCTGGAAACGCAAAATTGCGGAGGACACAAATGGAGAAACGCAACATCCATCTATGAGGGCCAGTCCTGGGGTGGAGTAAACCATTCCCAGTTATCACGAGTTATCATCTCAAAGCTCCTCTATGGAGGAGATGCAAAAATGTCTTTCTTTTGTGGGTGTTGGTCCACAAGTCTTTGACAAAAGTGTTCTAATATTAAAAACCAAGCCATTTATCTGATTTTGATAATATTTGTTATTTAATGTGGGAAAAATACCAGAGGCTTGAACAGTCCGTGGCACTTGGCAGTGAAGGAAAAGATGTTTCAAATTCACCAAGAGAGATGAAACTTAGAACAAGTCTATTTCAAGGAATTATGCTTAACAAATTTTATTTTGCAAAATGCTTGTTAGTTGTTTACCTGTGGTTGGGGTGCCTTTTCCAAGGCGAAAGAAACAGAAGTGGAAGCTCATTACCAGTGCCAGGCAATGCCTCCCCACTGCCTGAAATAGGCATTAAGAGGTTAGTGCCTTAGAAAATGAGACAATAACAGAGAAAAGAGGACATTGCCTTTTCATACAAATGAGTTCAATGAAATGGTGTTGGCAACTGGTAGCAGAGATGAGCTGGAGCTCGTATGCACGTTTGAATGAGAACGTCCTAAAAATAATTACCCTTGGGAAGGGCTAGCACCATTAAAGTTGCAACAGAAATTTTCAAAAATTTTAGTGTGATAACAAATAACATTTAGGAAGTTCTTACCTAGGAAGTTGGTGGTGTCAGTATCATCCAGTGACCAAACTCCCGTAGAGGAGACAATGTCTACATGGTTTCTGGCTTCAGATGGGCACACCTTTGGTACTCACCTCCCTGCCCCAAATTTAGTTAAACCTCCCTATGAGGAGAATGAATGTGCTGCTTGTCGTTAGTCAAAGTTAACTGAAGGAATCACATTGTCTGGGGGTACCGAGATTACTTTGGCTGACTTAGGCTTGTTCGGGTCCAACCTTGACCTTGAACATGGAGTCAGCATAACTTCAAAGCACCGAGCTATGTAGAAAAAGTGAGATAATAGTTTGGTAATAAGTTAACAAGGAGTCTCAATGAGGGTGCTGTGTAGATGGTCAGTGGCTTCTAGTATTTGTGAAACAACTAACCAGACCAACAACTGTTCCTACATTTTCCTACATTTCCGGAATCCTTTCCTTTATAATACTTTTTTTTTTTTTCCCCCCAGGAGTCAAATCCTGCAGGGAAATGCACACTCTTTTTGTTGTTGCTGTTTGATCACAAGCCGGCAAGCCGGGCCAGAGAGCAAGAGGGGAAGACTTGCATACTCTGAGAGCATCTTTACTAAGGCGTAAGTGAAAAACAAAACCCCAGCACAAATTATGCTTCAGTTACATCCATTTTCTATAGTTGGGGGAAAGCTGCAGTGCTATCTTTCCCTTGCTTGAAAAAGAAAGTAGACCAGTTGGTGTGAAAAAGGCAGTGACAAAAAAGACATGTTTGACAGCTTTTTCACACTGTTGGGAAAGACATTAGCTCCTCTCTGGAACCAGAAAGGCAGAGTGGGGACAATCCGCTTGTCTAAAATGTCAGAGAGCACTGAAATTCAAGTGCAATGGTTGCTGAACTTAGGGACCTCTTCCACTTTTAACCGTCTGTCTCCAATCGGGAACCTCATGGAGGACTGGGTCCACTTTTTAACCACCTCGGAAGCTTTTTTCTAATTATGTGTGTGTGTGTTTTAAGGTTTTATTTATTTGACAGAGACACAGCGAGAGAGGGAACACAAGCAAGGGGAGTAGGGGAGGGAGAAGGAGGAGGAGCAGGGGAGAAGCAGGCTTCCCACCAAGCAGGAAGTCTAATGCAGGGCTCTAGCCCAGGGTCCTGAGATCGTGATCTGAGATCATGATCTGAGCTGAAGGCAGACGCTCAACAACTGAGCCACCCAGGCATCCCCGATTGTGTTTGCTTCTTAAAGACATTTCAGCACAAGTGCATCGATTGTCACTGTTAAAACTGTGACATTGAGAAATGTTTATTAAGATTCAACAGATTCATTAAGAGCTAATTATGCTCACGAGAGGAAATGAAGCAGACAACACAAATAAAACTAAAAACCATCATAAGCCTAACACCAAATGTTAACTACTGTTAGCTTTAGAGCATATATCTTTCCACTCTTTGATTTTGCAGCTATGTTTCCTTTGAGTTTTTGCTTTTATTTTTATTTTTTAAACATCTTTATTTATTTGAGAGAGGGAAAGTGAGAGATCACAGAGGGTGACGGAGGTGGAGAGGGAGAAACAGACTTGACACTGAGCAGGGAGCCCAGTGTGGGACTCGATCCCAGGACCCCGAGATCATGACCTGAGCTGAAGACAGGTGCTTAGCTGACTGAGTCACCCAGGTGCCCCGAGGTTTTGTTTTTAAATGGGCAGTGCATAGATGGAGGTGTTGATATATTTTCGCTCTTTTTATTGTCTAACATCTTTTCATGGTAGTGTGAGATTTTTCTCTCTTTAAAAATTATTAGTTATTTGAAATGTTTTGGACATAGAAAAAAGTATGAAGAATAGTATAACCCATGCTAAGTACCTATCACCAGCATCATGAGAAATCCAGTTAAATTTCTTCTTGTACCTACAAAGGTCATACAGATCTCATTTTGGTATTTATTCTTTCCATCAGCTCTCTATATTTTTATTACACATTTACATAGCTTTATTATTTTTAGTATTTTTTACTTGTTTTATAATGTTATGTAAATTGTGTCAAATGGTAACGTTCCGTAACTTGCCTTTTTTTCCTCGCTGTGAATTTTCCCAGATTCATCCATGTTGTCACCTGTAGCTTTGGCAATTTTTACTGTTGTGTAACATTTCATTTTATAAATATGCTACAAATTACTTGTTTACTCATGGGATGATGGATATGGTTATGTAGCGCTCCATCTTCCTATGAGTGAAAGTACCTGTGTGCAGCAGCTAGAAGTGGAACTGAATGGTTCTAGGGTAGGAATGTGCTCAATTTAATTAAATGTTGCCAAATTGTTCTGGAAGGGGTTGTATCAGTTCATATCCATCAGTATGTGAAATATCCTATTTCTTCAGCTCTTCCCCAATTCCCTAAATATTTTTGCCTATTGTACAGGTGTGAAGTGGTTTTCCATTGTGGTTTTAATGATCACTTTTATGATTACTAGAGAATGGGAACACATTTTGTTTGCTTTTTTATACTTGAGTTTCCTCTATTGGCTTCATATATTTTACTAATATTTCAAATTTATTATTACTTATAGGTATGTAGAAAACATACATCTGTTGGGGGATACACACACACACACACACACATGCACGTGTGCTGATCTTTTGTAAGTAACAAAATCTTTGGATTTTGATATATATTGTATATGTTTTTGCTGTCTTTGATGAACAGAACATTTTAATTTTAATATGGTTAAATTTATTAATTTTTCTTCATGCATTTTATATTTTGCTTAACAAACACTCCAATGTCATAAAGTTGGTGCATTTTTCTCAACATTTTGAGGGTTTTCTCTTTATATTAAGATCCTTTTCAAGAAGTGACTTTTGGTTTGGTCTGTAGTAAAGGTCCAGTTATCATTCACCCATATATGTCCTAGTATCATTTGTAGATAGCTTTTCATTTTTCCACTGACCTTCAACAACCCTCTCTGACTTAGATCAATTTATGCATATGTATGGGTTTGTTTCTGAGCTTTCTGCTTTGTTCCAGTGGTCAGCTTATCTAAATCTACCAATGCCATGTTATCTTATTTACTATATAGCTTTGCAATTTTGATATATGGGGGTAAAAAATTCTAAACTTAATGTTTTTCTCATGTTTCTCCCTGCCTTCAAACTTGATTTTTCCTGGACCTTTGCATTACACATTAATTTTAAAACTCATTTATCAACCAAAAGAAACTGAAAGCACTAATTCAAAAAGATACATGTACCCCTATATTCTTTGCAGCATTATTTACAATAGACAAGATATGGAAGCAACCCAAGTGTCCATCAATGGACAAATGGATAAGGAAGATATGGTACACACACACACACACGAATATTATGCAGTCACAAAAAAGGATGAGATGTGCTATTCGAGATAACATGGCTAAACCTAGAGGGTATTATGCTAAGTGAAATAACTCAGACTGAGAAAGACAAATACCATATGATTTTACTCACAAGTGGAATCTAAAAAATAACCTGACTTGCCAAAATCCATTAAAAAATTGGTATTTTAAGTGGAATTCAATTTATAAATTAATTTTGGAAGAACTAATATTTTTACTATATGGATTCTTCTCAATTATTTCTACACTTATTTAAATCTTAATCTTTTAAAAAAGTTTTATGATTTTTCCTTAGAAATACTATGTATCTTTAGTTAAATCTTTCTAAAATAGTGCATTGTACTATTAAAAAATTATATTTGCTAACTTTTTATTCCTAGTTAGAGAATGGGGATAAATAGATATATTTATATGGGGATATATATTATATATATATATATATATATATATATATATATATATATTCCTAGTTAGAGAATGGGGATAAATAGATATATAATAGATAATAGAAATGCATTTGAATCCTTTTATTAATTAGCAAAACATGTTTGTATATTATCTTTTCTTTTTTAATCTAGACAATCATATCATATCTAAATAATGAGTGCTTTGTTTCTTCCTTTAACACTAAGCAATAGGAAAGTTTTTTTAAAGGGATGTCCTTAAACAGATTAAGAAACTTTTCCTCTATTCCTTCTGTGCTAATTACTTTATCATGAATGGTTATTGAATCAAATTGTATCGAATGCCTGTTTTTGCTTCATATATTGAGATGAATTATTTTGTTCCCTTTTAATCTCTTAATACTGTAAAATGATTAAATTTCTAATATTAAAGTATTGCTATATTACTGGAAAAAACACAACTTGGTCACAACTAGGTAATTTTTTTAAAAAGTCTTAATTATTTAAGTAATTTCTATAACCACCATGCGGCTTGAACTCATGACCCTGACTGAGATCAAGAGTCACATGCTCTTTTGACTGAGGCAGCCAGGCTCCCTAGGCAATGTTTTGTTGTTGTTGTTGTTGTTGTTTTGTAGTGCCAGAGTTACTTAGTGCTAATATTTTCTTAGGGCATTTACATTTACATTCATAAGCTCATCTAGCTGTTACTTTTCTTTGTTCTCACTGTCCTCATCTCAAGGTTATTCTAGCTTCATGAAATGAGTTGGGAAGTATTTTTTCTTCTCTGGAAGTCTCGTACTTTCTGTGTGTGTAGGAATAAATTATTAATTACTGGTTTACTTTCCTTAATGGGTAAAGGTCTCCTTGTAATTTCTGATTCTTCTAGAGTTAGTTTTGGTGAGCTATTTTTATTCCAAAAAGATGCACTTTAAAAATTTATTTAAGGGGTCCCTGGGTGGCTCAGTGGGTTAAGCCTCTGCCTTCAGCTCAGGTCATGATCTCAGGGTTCTGGGATTGAGCCCCACATTGGGCTCTCTGCTCAGCGGGGAGCCTGCTTCCCCCTCTCTCTGCCTGCCTCTGTCTACTTGTGATCTCTCTCTCTGTCAAATAAATAAATAAAATCTTAAAAAAATTTATTTAAAAGTGATTTGTTATAATTTTTAATTATAACATTTATTTAAATAACAATAACATATAAATAACATTTATATAAATTTAAAAAATTTATTTTATATATAAAATAAATATAAATTTAATTATAGTCATAGCTTATGTGGGCTCATAGTAAAATTATACTCTGAGTTCTTATATTTTGATAGCCATCTGCCTTTACATTTGAAAGTCAGTTTGGCTAGATATAAAATCTGTAGCTTGCATTTACTTTCCTTGTGTATGTTAGATATGTTACTCCCTTTTCTTCTGAGGTAAAACACTGATGTTCAGAATTTCAATGGTGATTTGATTTTCCTTTCTTTTATAGTGACTTTGTCTTGCTTATATGCTTAAGAAACTTTTTTTTTCTTTGAAGTCAATAATTCTGTCAAGAATATATCTCATTCAGTAAACACAGAAAAAGCATTGGCCAAAATCTGGTAACTTTCCATGATTAAAAAAAGCTTAACAAATAGTAAATAAAAGAGAACTTTCTCACTCTGATAAAAGACCTCTACAAAAAATCCATAGCTAAAGTCATGCTTAATGGGAGAAGACTTAATTCTTTCCCCTTAAGATCAGGAACAAGAAAAAAAATAACTGTTCTCATAATTTCTATTCAACATTGTATTGGAATTGCCAGAGCAACTAGAAAAGAAAGAGAAATAAAGATATCTAGGCTAGAAAGGAAGAAGTAAAACTATCTCTATTGCAGATGACATGATCTCATATATTGAAAATTCTAAGGAAGCTACTAAAAAGTTATTATAAATAATAAACAATCTCAGCAAGTTGCAGGTCACAAAATCAATATGTAAAGATTGATTGTGGAGACAACTGGATCACTCAGTCAGTGGAACATGCCACTGTTGAGCTCACGGCTGTGAGTTCAAGCCCCATGTTGGGTGTAGAGGTTACTTAAAAATAAAATCTTTTAAAAAAATGATTGATTGAGTTTCTGTACACTAATGAATATTGCAGATGAATTCTACTGGATATTCCAAATTAATATTTTGCTTTTAAAATACATTTACAATTGCATCAGATAATACTAGGATATAAATTCAATCGAAGGGATTCAAGAGTTTTACACTGAAAACTAGAAATCAGTGTTGAAAGAAATTAAAGATCTAAATAAATAGAAAGACATCCTATGTTCTTGGTCAGAAGATATATTATTAAGATGTTAGTACTTGCCAAATTGATCTATAGATTCAATGTAATCTCAGTCAGGAAACAGCTGTATTTTTTTTTTTGGCAAAAATTGTTAAATCATCCCTAAAACTTATATGGAAATTTAGAGATCCAGAATAGCTAGCTAAAATTGTCTTGGAGAGGCGCCTGGGTGGCTTAGTCATTAAGCATCTGCCTTTGGCTTAAGTCATGATCCTAGGGTCCTGGAATGGAGCCCCGCATTGGGCTCCCAGCTCAACAGGAAGCCTGCTTCTCCCTCTCCTACTCCCCCTGCTTGTGTTCCCTCTCTAGCTGTGTCTCTCTCTATCAAATAAATAAATAAAATCTTTCTTAAAAAATAAAATAAAATTGTCTTGGAGAAGGAGAATGAAGTTGGAGGACTTACATTCCAAATTAAAAACTTACTGTAAAACTGTGGTAAGTTAAACCATACAGTCCTGGAGTAAGAATAGATAGAGATCCATGCAATTGAACTGGGAGTCCAGAAAGAAACCCTTAAAACTGTAATCAACCAGTGTTCAGCAAGGATGCCAAGCCAATTCAATGGGGGGAAAGATTAGTTTTTTTAACAAATGATGCTAGGACAAATGGATATCAATATGCAAAAGAATGAAATTGGACCCCTTTTGTATGTGTACCATACACAAAAATAAACTCTAAATGGATCAGGGAAATTAAGTACCAAAAATATAAAACTCTTAGAAGAAAATTCAAAGGAATGTCTTCATGACAATGGATTTGGTAATGATTTCTTGGCTCTGATACCGAAAGCACATTGAATTGTACACTTTAAGTGGATGAATTGGTGATATGTGAATTATAGCTCAATAAAGCTCTTAAGAAAAAAGTTACAGGGGCACCTGGGGGGCTCAGTGGGTTAAAGCCTCTGCTTTCAGCTCAGGTCATGGTCTCAGGGTACTGGGATCGAGCCCCGCATTGGGCTCTCTGCTCAGCGGGGAGCCTGTTTCCCCCTCTCTCTCTGTCTGCCTCTCTGCCTACTTGTGAATTCTCTCTCTCTCTCTCTCTCTCTGTCAAATAAAGAAATGAAATCTTTAAAGAAAAAATTACATATCTTGGTGATAATTATTATCAGTCAATTTTCTCAATTATATAGTATGTCTAATTAATTTGTTTCCAGGAAAGTTTCCTTGAATTATAGCTTTTGGATATTATTTTGAAGTGAAAGTCAGAATGTAATATTAAAAGTGAAGGATGTATTCAGATAAAGGAGGAGATCTATAGATATATTACTATAATTTATAGGGTATATATAAATTTGGACTCCTTATAGTTTTAAGATACAGAAACAAAAGGAAAAGTCAGTTAAAAGTGGAAATTAGTTAATAGCTACAGTGTATTTTTTTTTTTAGATTTTATTTATTTATTTGACAGATAGAGATCATAAGTAGGCAGAGAGGCAGGGAGAAAGAGAGAAGGAAGCAGGCTCCCTGCTGAGCAGAGAGCCGGACACGGGGCTCGATCCCAGGTCCTGGGATCATGACCTGAGCCTAAGGCAGAGGCTTCCACCCACTGAGCCACCCAGGCACCCCAGCTACAGTGTATTTTAAGGATAGCTGGAGCCAGACATTGACGTCTGATCACATCTGACTAGTTACCCATCTCTTTGTTCTGCTGTTTTCCTCTGTGGCCTTCTTTGTTGGGCATTTCCTTACTAGTTGTAGCCCTTCAGTGGTTTTTGGTTTGAACTACAATGACTTAGCACCTCCGTTGGAAAGAAATCTTCTCCTTTCCAAATTTTCTCTGAATTATAAGATTTATTCTGGTTATCTGTGAACCAAACTGGTGTGTGTGCTTAGGCCCATGTTGTTCAATATGGTCATCAGTAAATAGTTATGACTGGTTTGACTAAGGTCACATGCTCACACATGGGGGTAGGTAAGGGAGGTTGATCCCCAAGAAAGAAGGAAAGGGAAGTGTTTTCTCACCACTAGAAATGGCGGAGAAGCTGATTGGGCAAAATAACCCGTTTCCTTAAGGAGCTTCTCCTTACACCATCATTTGTGGTCTTGCCACCACCTCTTTGAGGTAGGTAGAAATATCATGTATTCTTGTTTGATAAAAGAGAATCTATGAATAAATTGTTCCCCAAGTCTCCTAGATGGTAAAAAGCAGAATTGGATATCTATGTCTATTCCACTTGGCTTGGACAAAACGCTACACAATAATTTTTAAAATTCCCTCGAGCTCAGTTTTCCACAATTGTTTCTTGAATTCTTTTGGTAAGTAACCAGCTTCCCAGCTAGTCAGAGATTTCCAGAGACTCTACTACTTGAAAACCAGGAAAGTCTACAACTTCACTAGCTAGAGCCTCCAGAAACCTATCCTTTTCTGTCTTATACTTTATGTACTGAGAACACGAACTGCTTGCTCTTCTTCCCACATCTGTTCTTCCATGTCTCCATACCTTTGGCCAGGAGGTTCTCTTTTGTTGAAATTTCCCCTTCTTTATTAGTCTAATTACTTTTCATTTTTAAAAAAAATTTATTTATTTTTAAAATTTGTTTCCAGTGTTCCAGAATTCATTGTATGTACCACACCCAGTGTTCCACCCACCACCAGGCTCACCCGACTTCCCACCCCCCGCCTCTCCAAAACCCTCAGTTTGTTTTTCAGAGTCCATAGTCTCTCATGGTTCACCTCCTCTTCCAATTTCCCCCAACTCCCTTCTCCTCTCCATATCCCCATGTCCTCCATGTTATTTCATATGCTCCACAAATAAGTGAAACCATATGATAATTGACTCTCTCTGCTTGACTTATTTCACTCAGCATAATCTCTTCCAGTCCCATCCATGTTGCTACAAAAGTTGGGTATTCATCCTTTCTGATGGAGGCATAATACTCCATAGTATATATGGACCACATCTTCCTTATCCATTCGTCCGTTGAAGGGCATCTTGGTTCTTTCCAGTTTGGCGACTGTGACCATTGCTGCTATGAACATTGGGGTACAGATGGCCCTTCTTTTCACCACATCTGTATCTTTGGGGTAATTTTCCCAGTAGTGTGATTGCAGGGTTAGGGAAGCTCTATTTTTATTTTCTTAAGGAATCTCCACACTGTTTTCCAAAGTGGCTGCACGAACGTGCATTCCCATGAACAGTGTAAGAGGGTTCCCCTTTCTCCACATCCTCTCCAACACACGTTGTTTACTGTCTTGTTAATTCTGGCCATTCTAACTGATGTAAGGTGGTATCTCAATGTTGTTTTGATTTGAATCTCCCTGATGGCTAGTGATGATGAACATTCCTTCGTGTGTCTATTAGCCATTTGTATGTCTTCATTGGAGAAGTGTCTCTTCATGTCTTCTGCCCATTTTTTGACATGATTATCTATTTTGTGTGTATTGAGTTTGAGGAGTGCCTTATAGATCCTGCATATTGACTGTTTCCTTTGTTGTGCAGAAGCTTTTGATCTTGATAAAGTCCCAAAAATTCATTTTTGCTTTTGTTTCCTTTTCCTTTGGAGACATATCTTGAAAGAAGTTGCTGTGGCTGATGTTGAAGAAGTTACTGCCTATGTTCTCCTCTAGGATTTCGATAGATTCCTGCCCAACATTGAGGTCTTTTATCCATTTCAAGTTTATCCTAGTGTACGGTGTAAGAGAATGGTCGAGTTTCATTCTTCTACACATAGCTGTCCAATTTTCCCAGCACCATTTATTGAAGAGACTGCCTGGAGTCCTGAGCTGCTGTGTAAGAAGGCCATTTGTTTCAAGGCGGTTATGCTGAGGAAGCCACGTGTAGGCATTCGGTGGACAGCCCCGCTGAGCTGGCGGCAAACAGCACGAGCAGTCACCTTGTGAGGCAGCCGTCTGTGACACCTAGGCCCCCTGAGCCCCTGCTGACATCTCACCGCAACCATAGGAGACCCCAACCAAGAAAGGCCTGGCTGGGCCATTTCTGAATTCCTGACCTCTCAGAAACTAACAAAATAAACAAAGTGGACAAGATAAAATGGTAGTTTTCAGTCACTAAACTTAGGAGCTTTGGGTAGGAGAGAAGTTCTTGTAGGTAAGAATCATAAATTAGGTGGCGTTTTTGCCATGTGAGCATACTTTCTTCTTATTTTGGTGGTAACAGTCTGATGTTTGTAGGTAACCCTATTATTAAGTCATGTAGTTTAGGCACAGCTGACTTTGTCCACTTCTCCCTGAGTGTACTTGCTTCATCATCCTATTCCTGTTAGGAACAATGTTTGGCAAAGGGACGTGCCAGTGACCCAAGGTGGACCATTGCGACTTTGCCTAGTGTTGAAATTAGTGAGAAAAAGATGCTCTCTTCCCAAAAGGTTGCAAAATAATTAGTTAGTAGACCTGAAACAGCTAGGGTGCAAATTGGTTATTGAGTAGGAAGAGCCTAATGGAGGAAAACAAAGCAAAAGAGGGAAATAATCTGCTTCCCAATGAGATGTGAGCCTTCAGATCTGGTCATACCTGGTCAGCTCAGGGTTTTTTAGTTTCAGAAGCCAGATTCTGCCTTTTGAGTAAGCCAAGTGGAGGGGTGTTTCAGGGACTAGCATCTGAAAGATTCCTGCTGTTATAAGGAGGTAAGATCAAGGTCATGGAGGACTTTGTATCTTAGGCTGGTGAATTTGCACTTTATTCTGTTAATGATGGAGAATCATAATGATTTTACTGAGGATCAGTATGAGATGTGCACTTTATCAAGATAACTGTCTTCAATGAGAGGAAAGGATTGATGGTGGTGCTTAGACTGGGAGCAGGAAGATGGGCTAGAAGGACCTAGTGTTAGTCTGTGAGGACATTATTAAGCCTGAACTAACCTAGCTGGTGGGAATGGAGACAAGGAGATCTGAGAGCTATTTAAGACATGGAATCAATGGAATTCAGAGAATGGGTGTTGGGATTGAGAAGAGGGAAGAAACAAGGATGACTTGGAGATTTCTGGTTTATGTGCATGCTGGATGACATACCATTGGGAAGAATATTAACTCCATTTCGTGTCTGAGGACACTGAGAGCCAGATAACTTAAATGACCCACCCAAGGTTGTGTACCCACTAAGAGACACAGCCAAGCTGGTCTTCAGGTTTCAAGACGGCTGTCCTTTCAATTACACCACGCCACTTCCTGCGTTCAGGCTGCTACGGGCATTGCGGTCCTGGGAAATGAAGTGCCTGGGCTGCTTGTCAGTCAGCTCATCGGGAGGAAGGTGATTTCAGGAATGGTTTATTTTGGGCCCCTTACAGTACCTGTTTTGCTACCATACCAAACGTCTGCCACCAGGCGTTTGTAGCACTAAGGTTTCCACGGCTGACTTATCAGTATTTGGGAAAGGTACAGCTGACTCGGTTCTAGCCTTTCTTTATTCTGGCTTCAGAGGCTGATGACGAATGCAGAAGTGTGAAGGGGGAGAAAACCTATTCCCTAAGATGGACTATTGATTGGTACTAAGACCAAAAGGATGTGCATTTTCTTTTCTTTCCTTTTCTTTTTGTTTTGTTTCTTTTCTCTTCCTTTGTCTGTCTTTCTTTCCCTTTTTTGAGTATAATTGATGTACAATTTATGTTAGTTTCTGGTGTACAACACAGTGATTTGATAGATGTATACATTGTGCTGTGCCCACCACAAGTGCTGCTACCATCTGTCACCCCATGACATTATTACAATACCCCTGACTATATTTCTTCTGCTTGGGTGTGGTTTTTCAACAGCTACAATGCAGAAGAAAGGCAGGGAGTAAGGCTGTGCTTGAGTGGAAGTAAAGGCCTCATTAAGAAGAGGAAGTTAGAAGAAAGTTAATAGCCCAGGATGAAGAGAATGTTTTGAACTTGATGGAAAGGGCACCAGAGAAGGGGAGGCAGCAAGCTGAGTGATGAGTGCTGATTTCCAGGCTTTTCTTCTTTGCTGCTAAGGGTGGAGCTCAGGCCCACCTGCCTTGAGCTGGGCTTCACACCTAAAAGGGAGGCTGGGGGCATGGAGGTCCAAGTTCAGACTCTAAACTTGATCTTGACATGAATTCTCATTCTAGGTCTGCAGTTTGCTAGATATATAAACTTTGGCAAATGGTTTCAACTCTCTAAGGCTCATTTTTCTCATCTATGATCTATAGACACTAATAGTATAAACTGCATGTAATCCACCCAGTAATGATGTCCTTAGCCAGATGTTATGATTCCCTTAGGACCAGAGTAAAGAGGAAATGAAAAAAAAAAACAACACAGTAAAAAATACTTTGCACGATTCTTTGGCTGATAAATGTTAGTTGTTAGTATTATGTTCAGCCTCTTCATCCTTATTAATGGCCTTAACAAATATCTCATAACTTCTAAGAACACAATTTCATTTTTATTGAATCAGAACTGTTATTAATTATAACATCAGTAATGTTAGTATCATCCTCTCCAGAGATCAGTCATACGGATCCTCTTCTTTGGAGATTTTCGCTCGTGTCTGCACCAGAGAACGGGTGGAATTTTCAGGTGTACTATACAGTGATTCATCAATTCTATACATTACTCCGTGCTTATCATGATATGTGTACTCTTTCATCCCCTTCACCTATTTCACTACACTGGAGTTAAAATAAAAAAAAACTTAAAAAGAAAGGGTGGGTAAGATTTTAATGACCATATTGTCTTTATCCTTGCCCAAGAAGATTCCATTTCACTCCATTCAGGTGCTATGTTAGGGGCTTAGGAGATGCTTAAGGTTATGCGGCAAGAGTTCACAGTGCGGTATAAACCAGCTAACAGAGAGGTGATCACAAGCCATAATCCTAGGTTGAAAGCTCTTTATGCGATCCAGAAGGAGAATGAGCTATTTTTAGGTACCTTCCTAGTTAGCATAATGGTTGGTTCTTACAGGAATTTCTGAATCTGAAACCCATCCATGTATTCAAGTTCAGATTTCTTGGTCTCATTCCTCACAATTTAAAAACTACCTCAGCTTGTTTTATATACGATATATCTGCTCTTTTCTTTTTCTTTTTTTTTTTAAAGATTTTATTTATTTATTGACAGACAGAGATTACAAGTAGGCAGAGAGGCAGACAGAGAGAGAGGAGGAAGCAGGCTCCCAGCTGAGCAGAAAGCCCAATGCGTGGTTCAATTCCAGGACCCTGTGATCATGACCTGAGCGGAAGGCAGAGGCTTTAACCCACTGAGCCACCCAGGTGCCCCTATCTGCTCTTTTCTGATTATACTCTTTAAGTCCTTTGCCTTCTTTGAGCCACAGGGATCTCATCAGTACTACTTGGGATCTGATGATTGCTATGAATGTTAAAATCGTGACGTGTGGCCCTCAGCCTAGTGCTTGTTACATGGAATCCACACAGTTGATGTTTGTTGACCATAAAACTTTAAAAAAAATGCAGCTACAGCGGCACCTGGGTGGCTCGGTGGGTTAACTGTCTGCTTTGGCTCAAGATCGAGCCCCACATCAGGCCCCCTGCTCAGCGGGGAGTCTGCTTCTCCCTCTACCTCTGCCTGCTGCTCCCCCTCCTTGTGCTCTTTCTCTCTCTCTCTCTCTCTCTGGCAAATAAATAAAATCTTCAAAAACAAATAAATAAAAATGCAGTTACATATGGCAAGCTTCTGCCAAAATGATCAGTGTAGATTTCATACGTGTTAGGTAGACAGGACAGCCAGCATTCTGTTCATTTGGAAGAGCAATAACTAAGGCTCACAGAGGTTCGCTGGCTTGGCCACAGGATGCTCAGCTCCTGAAGGACAGAAAGAGGAAGATTTTCTCCCAAGGCTTCGGGGAGAAGCGCAGGTGTTGGGGAGCTAGGCGGCGGGGGTGGGGGGGTAGGGAGGGGAGAAGGCCAGGCCCACCTGCAGCTTCCCCTCCCCCACTTGCCTCCTCCCCTCCTATGGTCTTCTTTGCCTCAGGTGGGGATTTTCCTCACATGAGAAAGGTGACGACCTGGATTTGAGAGAATGTGTAAGAAAAAAGGACGTTTCAATGCACCAGGAGAGTAGGTGCAGCCCATTGCTGGTCAGTTTCCAGTCCAAAACCCAGGCTGGGCCTAAAGTAGAGGACAGAAATAGGGCAGTTGGTGATTGAGTTTTGGAGATGAGGTGGAGGTCAGAAATATCTGTTGTAAGTTGCTAATAAATTGCTAAAAAAAAGATCAATTAGTGACGATGCATTTTTTACCTTTTTTTAAAAAAAGATTTTATTTATTTATTTGACAGACAGAGATCACAAACAGGCAGAGAGGCAGGCAGGGGGTGGGGGAAGCAGGATCCCTGCTGAGCAGAGAGCTGGATGCAGGGCTGGATTCCAGGACCCTGAGACCATGACCTGAGCCGAAGGCAGAGGCTTAACCCACTGAGCCATCCAGGAGCCCCGCATTTTTACCTTTTGAAGCAGCTGCATCCTGACTTTTCAGAAAGGCTCCAAATTAAGAATCACACATTGGAGATGAGGGGGGCAACTGATTCGAGGCCTCTTGTTCTATCCTCATTGAATTTTATGTCCAACTTTCTGTGCAGAGGTGGGGCCATTTGCTGAGTTTCCTTCTTATTGGGTTGTGGATACACAATGGATTTGTCTCGAGTTTTATTCTGTCTTTATAATGTTTCAGTCTGTTATTTGTGTCTGACCTCGCACAAGTCGCTTAAATAATCTGTGCCTCAATTTACTTGTCTGCAAAATGGGGATATTAATAGTAACTTGTTTGTAGGCTGTTTGAGAGGATGGCATGAAATTGCAGAAATTATTGAGCTGCTGTCTGGTATTGAGTGTGCAGTCAGTAAATAGTAGTTCAATTTCTCAAGTTGCTCCCTCAGGAAAATAACTGAGCTTTAGCACAAGCCTGTGTACAATCCCCTGTGGGTTGCATTGATTATCCGCTTGCTGCTTCCCTGCCACACATTTAGAAAGAAAAGATGTGAGTTATAGAGGCGCCTTAGCAAGGAGGAGAGAGGAGCAAGGAGGAGAAAGCTGGTATTGGGCGATGGCCTTTAGGGGTGAAACTCCACAACAGGAGGGGTAAGATGGCAACCATTAAGAAACTAGATCTGTCCAAAAAAAAAAAAAAAATAGTGGTTCTGAGGGCTTTTCAAGTGGGAAAATGGCCCCACGTGAGTTTACTGTTGGATTTCACAGGCTGTGAGGTCTACACTGTGCCTCTTTTCCCTTCTGATGTGTAAAGAGCTACTTGAAACACCCCTTGTGCCAAGTGGCATGGTAGCCTCCTTATTTATTTAAATAACCTTAAATTTTTTTTTTTTTAATCTGAGCGTAGTTGACACACAGTGTTACATTTATGTCAGGGTCCAACAATAGTGACTCACCTCTGCTGTGTGTTATGCTATGCTCACCACACGTGTGGCTCCCATCTGCCGCCACACGATGCCATCCCCGTATCCCTGACCATGTTCTCTATGTTGGCCTCTTATGCCATAGCTGGAAGCCTGGGTCTCCCCCTCCCCTGCACCCCTTCTGCCCATCCCCCACCCCACCTGTCTGGTAAGCACGTTCTTCCTCTTCTTTAGAGGTCTGAGTCTGCTTTGTGATGCAATAACTTTTTTTTTTTTTAAAGAAATAGGTTTAGAGAAAAATTGCAAACACAGTACACTTTGCACTCCATTTCCCCTCCTATGAGCATTTTACTTTAGCATGACACCTTAATCACAGCCAATGAACCAATACTAATGTTACTGTTAACTAGACATCAGACTTTATTTGGATCTTATTAGTTTTTCTCCCTAATGTCCTTTTCTGGGCCCAGGATTCTATTCAGGACACTACATTACACTTAATTGTCATGTCTCCTTAGGCTTCTCTGGGTTGTGACTGTTTCACAGACTTTCCTCGTTTTTGGTGATCTGGATAGTTTTGAGGAAGATGGGTCTGATAGTTACTAGAATGCCTCTTTGAGAGTTGCTGGATGTGTTGCTCATGGTGGGCCTGGAGTTATGGGATTTTTCAAAGAACAGCACAGAGGTAAAGAGCCATTTCACCACATCGTATCAAGGGTACATACTATCAGTGTGGCTTACCACTGTTGAAGCTGACCTTGGGCACCTGGCTGATTTGTCAAGTTTCTCTACTGTAAGGCTACTCTTCCCCCTCTTTCCATATTGTACTCTTTGGGAGAAAGTCCCTAAGTGTAGCCTGCACTTAAAGAGTGGAAAAAAAAACCACCTTCTGCGTTAAGATGGCAGGAGTATCAACCACAACAATAAGAATATTTGTGAATGTGTATCAAGAGCGTATTACATGCCGATGGTTACATTACATCATTCTTGCATGTTAACTCATGTCCTCCTCGTAACAGCCACAAGGAGAAGCCAAGGCTCAGGGCAGTGATCTGCCCAGTGTCACCCAATGTCACCCAGATAGAAACGGCAAGGGCTGAGTCTCAGATGTGAATGTGTCTGGTGGGCTCCCTGCTGCTCTCAGTAAGATTTCTGATCTGTCCAGTCCGGTGTTTTCTACCCGATGAATCAGTCTCATATATTCTCTGTAATTAGGCATCCATCTAACTGGGTTTGTATCTGAGTTTGGTGCGTTCTTGTCTACTCTCCAGGCCTCTGGTGCCTCTGACGAGGCCTCTCAGATATTCCAGCCTTGGTCCCATCAGCCTGGGGCCTCCCCTCCCAGCCAGGCTGTCACACAGGCCCGTCCTACAAGCGTACAATTTGTAACAGTGTCGCCTTTTGTCAGCTTTTATCTTCTGTCTCTGGTGTTCTTTTGCAGTACGGAATATTTGGCAGCTTAGTCTAGTCTTTTGTTTTTTGAAGACTTGCTGCCTTTCTATTAAGTTCTAGAATCCCTTGAGAGAAAAGAGATAAGGTTTGCCTTGTGAAAATGCTGCAGTGAATATCCGTGGAGACAGATCTCTGTACACTATTAAGGACTTTCTGATTGTCTTGTGTTTTTATTATCTGTCCCCTCTGTTTACAGGGGGTAATTGAGAATCAACAGCAGCTTCCATGGAGGCAAAGACAATCTCTCACTGAAGGTACTCATTCCACCTGTCCCGGGTTCTCTCTGGCAGGTGCATCATCTTTCAGAGCCTCGAGTGACACATGAGATCAAAAAGCCTTCCGTGTTTTGCTTATTATAAAACATGAAGTGGTGACGATAGTGGAGATTGCCAGATAAGACATGAATAAGGAAGGGAGCTTGGATTCTGAGATGAGACACCCGGTCCCTGTGTAGTCCTGGGTTACTTTGTGACTGTAACGAAGTCACCTCTCTGTTCCTGTGCCCATCACATGTAACGTCTAATCCCTTCCTGGGAGAGCAATGGCCGCTGGGAAAGAGACCAGACTTCTAAGTCATGGGCGGCCCTTTTGAATATTAATGCTACCCAGACGCGAGTATCCGTTGCTGTTTTTCTTCACACTTTCAGTTACAGCTCAGCTAGCTAAAAAAACAAAAAGCATCCTAGAGAGAACAAGATGCCCTACTTGGGGGATTAAAAGGGGAGCAGCTTCATCAATAATGCAGTTTCCTCTTGACAATTATAGTTTGTTTATTACCGGAATTACGTTTACAGGTCTAACCCGAGTTCTTGCACTGGGGCAGGCTTCATCTTGTGTTTCCCAGAAAAATAACATGGCTTATAAATGAGTGAAGTCCTCTGTTGGGGAAAGGCCACAGAGCTCACAGAGTCGTGCTGGGAAGTCAGAGCTGCCTAGCCAAAACTACCTTTAATTGCCACAGCTACAAGAAGTGAAAGCTCCAGTTTTTACGGAAATTAATGTTTAATGATAAGTGAGGTACTTGGAAGAGTAGTTCAGGAGGCAATAAATACTCCACAAAGGCAAGTTTTTCCCCCCTCTGGTTTCTCCTTCTGTTCCAGAGAGATCCACTGATGCCCGGTGACCTGGCCCCCTCCCCACACCCTAGGCTTCTTTTGCTTCTGGATTTTGCAGTCTTTGGTTGACTGGGGGATTCCAACTTCGATCCCCTCTGTTGGCCATTCTACTATGGTTTCCGTTTGGACCATCTCATGAACTTCCTGGGTATGGATATGCTATCCCGACTGCTCATCCACGGAAATACCAGTGTGACACACGGTTGCCGTCACATTTGGACAGCCCACAGGCTTCACGGGCCGGAATTATGCGAGCCTCCGGAGAGCCTTGAAGGAAAATAACTAGAGTGAGGAGAGTAGAGTTGTGGAGGTTAGGAGAGAAGGAAGGAAAGAGGGAAAACCTGCTCTGTAGTATTGGGATCAGGGTTTGAATCACAACCCCCTGAGGGTTTGAAAACACATACTTTGATTTTATTGTTCTGTACAGCCTCCTTTTAATCATTTACTAGATCATCTCAAACGTGTTGGTGAAGTCCAGTTGTCATAGATGGAAAATTCAGAAGAGTAATGACTTGCATAAGGTTCGGCAAATCATCAGGTCCCAGAAGAGAAGAGTATGGTTTCCAGAGTGAGGAGTGCTGCATGAGCAGTTTTCCAAACATTCTTCAGTGACTGGAACCGTCTCCTTGCTCACTCCGCATGGACTTGGAGAGGCATGCCTGATGCCTGGAGCACAGGCTTAGGGGAGGGAATGATGCGTGTTCAGACCTGAACTTTGCCACTTCCCTGCAGCAGCTCTGATATGCCTCCTGCATTCTCTGCTTTCTGGTGGATAAGAAGGAGTTGAGGGAAATTGGGGGGGAGATGAACCATGAGAGACTATGGACTCTGAAAAACAACCTGAGGGTTCTGAAGGGGTGGGGGGTGGGAGGTTGGGGGAGCCTGGTGGTGGGTATTGTGGAGGGCACGCATTGCATGGAGCACTGGGTGTGGTGTAAAACTATGAATTCTGTTACGCTGAAAAGAAATTTAAAAAAAAAGTAAAATAAAAAAAAATAATAAAAAAAAAAAAAAAAAAAAAAAAAAAAAAAAAAAAAAAAAAAAAAAAAAAAAAAAAAAAAAAAAAAAAAAAGAAGGCCAGCGCTGCAGGGACCCTATAAGTGTGGCCTGCATTTGCTTGTGGCTTACAAGGAAAATCACGTAGATTCACTGCTGGGTTTTTGTTGTTTGAATCAAGTATGAACTCCAGGGGGAAGACTGGGATTGCCGGGGCCAATGAGATGGACATTTCGGGGGCCACAGGGACAAGGGCATTAAGGGTAGACATCCAGCTACAGGGCAAACAGAGAAAACTCAGAGAACCGCGATGCTGCCTGGTGGCCTTACTTTAAATTTGATGGTAGGGAATAGGGTGGAGCGCTTTAGGAATCCTTCTGTAAAAATCCCATTAATTACTAATGCTTTTGCCATTGTATGTGTATGTTATGTTGTGTGTCATAATAAGGGAAGCCATGGGGTTCTGAGGCAGGACAAGTCTCCAGGCAGCCATGAGGAGAGAGGAGTCAGGACACAGGAAGTCTGTTCATGGAGAGCATAACACACACAGAACAGGTGTTAGTCAATGTTACTCTTGTCCTCAGTGTGTGGTCCTGAGCCAGAAGAGTTCAGTACCTGCAGACATTCTATGGTTCTCTTTGTAGTAGATCTAGAGAACAATCAATCAGATATTGATCAAGCTTACTGCATGGCCGGCACTGTGTTTTACGCACAGGGATGGAGATAGGTCAACATCTGCTTCTACATCTGTCTGTCTCTGTAGCCACACTCTTACACACAGACATAAAGCGCTTTTGAGGAATTGGCAGCCTGGATGTGGACTGATGCAACCAAGGGGAGGCAGTGAGAATCCGATGAGGAGTGTTGATATCGTGTCTCAGGCAGAGAGGATCCTGGAATGGCTCTTATCCTCAGTTATGCTGGGCAGCCTTCTCAAGTCTCCTCATGGCACATGATAAAGCCAAAGTCATTTCCATGGACCACAAAGTCTATAGTCCTGGCTCTTGGTGACCTTTATGACTACTTCTACTGCCATGCCCCTCACACCCTCCATTCCAGCCCCTTGGCCTCCTTCCTGTTCTGTTTTTAGAATAGTAACAGAGGTATTCTGGTTATCTCTGCCTCATGACCTTTGCACCTGCTGCACCTTGCCTGCAGCAACTTTCCCTCCATATCAAAAAGCTTACTCTCTCACTTCTTTCAGAATCTGCTCAGATGTCACCTTATCAGAGAGCCCTTCCTTCCCATGATCTAACACAGGTGGCTTGAGCCTCATCACTCCACACCTTATCCTGCAGTTTTTCTTCACAGTTTTTATTCTTTTTAGACTTATTCTTTGTTTGCTTGTTGCTTTCTGTCTGTCTTCTCCACCAGGATGAATCCCCTGTGTGAACAGGCAATCCTTCTTTTCCTGTCAAACCAGTAGCTTCCAGAACAGGGCCATTTAGATGTTTTAACCACATTCCACAGTAACACCCTGAACCTACAATTAAGGGGTCATATAAAATTGAAAAAAAAAAGTCACAAGGCAATATTCTTACTACCTGTGAAGCACTGTGATATTTTCTCTTCTATTTTATTCTATTTCTTTTTAAGAATGTTGGCTGTGACCCACTAATGGGTTTTAAACCACAGACCTAGAACAACTCCTGAAATATATTAGGCACTCAAACAGTAGATGTTGAAGTTTTGTGAAAATGATTATAGGCTCCTAATTCTGCTTAGAGAAGCCATTCTCTAAGGACAAGAGTAAAGGTATGGCTGGTGGATGGCAAGCTTTGGGGACAGTAGGTCCTTCACATCTGGTTGGCACAGAGAGGCTTAATAGGGACAAGCCCAGATATCTTGGAGAAGTAACTTGAACCCCGATTCTCTAACAAGACACATGAAAAAAGCTCTTTTGTTAACTCCCACATTGGTAATAACTGGTTTCTGCATAAATGGCTTAAATTTACAAACTTTGAAGGGTTCGACAGGGTTTATTTCTATTTTGTCTTTATCGTGGATCTAAAATGTTAGCTGTATAAAATAGTCTCTTATTAAAAGTAGGCTATTTTTGTTTCAGTTACTAAAAAAGCAAATGTAAAAACAAAACAAGAAAAATCCTTTTGAAAGAAGGTGCCTATTAATGAGCTTAATTTAGTAAACTCACCAATTAATATGGAGTGAATCCATATTAATTCCATTGTTATTCCATTATTAATGGAATTAATTCCATTAATTATTAATGGATTAATGGAATCCACAATTCCATTAAATCCATTGTTAATTCCATAGGTTAATAGTGGTACTAGATTAAGTCAAGTTTAAATACTCCTAGCTATAAAAAAAGCTATTTAATACCATCCTTTCAGAAAAAAAGGAAACTATACCACATTAATTGTCTACTGTAGGCCTTATTCTATTTTCAGAGACATTTAAAATGTGAAAAACGTGTACCTTACGGAGGAAGTACAGTAACCCATGTTTGTTGAGGGTATACCAGGCCACGCTCTAAGTACTTTATATACATTAATCCTTCTACAACATTGTGAGAAAGATAATTGTTTAGGAATATTTGGGCTGCAAATAGTAGGCTGAACCACTTAAACTGCTTGGAAAGGACAAAAGCAGTAACTAATGTCTATTTTATTCACAGGCCTTACTAACAAGTAAGCTTCCCATTGGCCTAGGCTGGTCTGTGAGGCCTCTCAACAGGGGAAGGACCAGGACCTGACTCCACCCCCACCCCATCACCCCCTGCCAAACTGTGTCATTCAGAAAGAATCATCTCCAAATTAGAGCTGACAAGAAATGAGCGAGAGGAGGACCAGGCATGGGGCAGATTAAAGCAATAGACAATCGTCCCTGTTGTCTGTGTCTGGCTCCCGGTTGGTCACATCTGATTCATTAAAAAGAACACAAATTTCCATTTATTGAGCAACTAGCATATGCCAGAAATTGGGTGGGATACTTTAAGCCCATATTTCTTTAATCTTCACAAACTAGATGTTTACCGTCCACATTTTTCAGTGGAGCAAATGAGATTGATTACATGCAGATATCTATGAGGAATTCATCAACAAGTCATTTCTTGGCAGCTCTGAACATGTCACCACATCCCATGTCCCCATCTTTCTTCCAGGAAGGTCTTCTTTTAATGTCGTGAGTGCTTTTCTTTGTCATTGTATAATTAGTGCATCAGGATAGCACTTCTTGGGGACATTGATGACGTTATTTCCTCAAGGAACAGTCATTGATGCAAACTTAACACCTCTTTGCTCTTCCATCTATTTCTAAAAATCCTCAGTATCTGTATTTGTGCTGACATATTGCCATTCCAAATTTCCATACTGTCTAATTCAATGAAGACCATGGCAATCGCAGCTCTGTGAGGCGGGAAATAAGTAGAAATTTTATTATTTAGTCCCGAAGTAAAGATCCATGAAATCCAGTCAATTGATGTTGAAATACAATAAGTGAACACAGCATTTTAATAATTCACACAAAGTTCTCTGGTGCTTTGTCCACGAGAATAATTAACACCCCTGCATCTGTGCACTTGGCAAGCTACTCCGACAGCCTTCTGATTCGAATTGTGAAAATATATTTCCGCCACCTCCTTGCCAACACAGGGCGGTAGAATGCATCAGTAGGATTCCAGGCTTTGGGCTAATATTAGCATCTGCCTCTGTGGGTCCTCCTCATTCCTTCTGCAGACCACAATGGCAGTATTCCATGTTACTGCCACTGGTCTTAGGAAAGAACTCATTGCGTTGCCCCAAGGCTGCTCTGTCTCCATTACTTTCTATTTTCTGATAGAACATGAAGAGACTGAAGAAGAACATAATTGAATTGTCCACTCATTAATGATCTGGCCTTGCCAGAGAGAAGATCTTGCCAAACTGGATGACTTATTACTCCCATGTCCCATCACCTTTTCTAGGCTTGGTCTTTACTTAAACTTTTCTCCACCTGGCATGACTTTTCCTTTTTCCCTGGAGGGCTTGTTAAAACAAGCTTGTTAAAACAAGATTCCTGGGCTCTTTCGTGCCTGAGAAATTCTGATGTGGTAGGTCAGGAAAGGGCTCAAGAATTTGCATTTCCAATAAGCTTCCAGGGGCTGGTGATGCTTCTGGTCCAAGACTGTAAATTCAAGTAGACTTGCTCTTGTATAGATTATAAGAATGATTAAAATGCTTGGGGAAGGGGCGCCTGGGTGGCTCTGTCCGTTAAGTGGCTGCCTTTGGCTGAGGTCATGATCTCAGGGTTCTGGGATCGAGTCCCGCATTGGGCTCTCTGCTCAGCAGGGAGCCTGCTTCTCCCCCCGTCCCCGCCTGCCTCTCTGCCTACTTGTGATCTCTGTCTGTCAAATAAATAAAATCTTTGAAAAATAAAATAAAATGCTTGGGGAAGTCCATTCTGGATCATGGTTTTTTAAAAAAATGAGATGTCACATTTCTGGAGGTGTTGGTGAAAACTTAGGCATCCATGCAAATGTGCAACACATCCCTCCCTAAACTGAAGTAATTATAAGTGAACTAAGACCATATGACATCAGGACATCATAGAGAGGAAAAGCAAAGGTAAACATGGGGACAAGGGATACAGTAGCATGTTCAGAGCTGCCAAGAAATGACTTGCTCATGAATTCCTCAAAGATATCTGCATCTGATGGATCTCATTTGCTTCTCTGAAAAAATGTGGACAGTAAACATTTCATTTGTGAAGATGAAAGAAATATGGGTTTGGTGTGTCCCACACAATTTCTGGCACATGGTAGTTGCTCAATAAGGAGTAATCCCAGAAGGCATCTCCAGAAAAATGGTGATTGCATGCTTCCATTTTCAGGATTGCAGAAGAGACAGGTGACAAAGCCTACAACCCATCTGCGCTTGGAGATCTAATATGAGGTCGCCAATCTTGGAACCACGCCCCTCCCAGCCGCAATGGGCAATAGCTTCAAATGAAGAAAGAATGAAAAATAAACCCACTGCTCAGGATGGAACAGCACTGAATGAAGGAGATAAACAGTGTATGAAAACATTTCTCTCAGATTGCATAACTCCATGTTGTTTCTTTTGTGAGTTGTTAATGAAATTCACATTGTCTGTGGGGTAAAAAAAATACCTCAAAAGGAAAATGTGATTACAGAAGTCCCAAATTTTTAATATCCTCAGGACTTATAAGAAGAAATGCACTTTTTCTTTGGAGGAATGTAACCTCAAGTCAAGCTCTTCTCAAATTCCTCCAGATGAATTAGCAAGGAAAATGAATTCACAGCTAAACACACACATGTACACACTTACATGCATGAAACATATATGGAAATAGGACAACGTGAGAAGAACCAGAAGAAGCAGCAACTGGCAAAATAATATTTGCAAGGGTGTAAATAATTTTGGATTATCAATAAAGCAAATAAGAACTCAGAAAAAGTGGTTGAATGAATCATCTTTATATTTCCCAGTTACTTGCATGTAGTAATTACTCAAGTAATATCGGTTGACAGAAAGCCAAAAAAAAAAAAAAGATACCTGCTTGTGTAGTAGAAATTATCAAAATTAAATGCTTCAGAAATGTTGGGAGATAGTAGTCAATTACATTCTCCTGGCAACAATCAATTGGCATCAAGGAATACCTTACCCCTAGAAGTTAATGGTTAGTAATCCTACACCCTCTCTGAGCCTGCTAGAGCAGCTCTTCTCACTGATCCCTTTGCAAAGTTAAATATTTAAGGGAAGTTCTGAAGGATCTAGGCTCTTTGCTAGCCCTCGGCACACCTCCATTAATCCTGAAGACTTCCTTTAGACTTTGCCATAAGCTGCTCAGTCACTTGGCAGTGGGAGAGCAAGGATAGATGCTGCCTACATAAATGAGAAATCCCAAGCTTTGTGATTGTTAAAAATAAGACATTTTTTTTCTGAAATTGACTACAGAGATAAATTTAGACCCGAATCTTTAAACTTGGGATCAACAGGCATTTGGGGACCCATTATGGGGATTTAGGGGATCTGTGAACTTATGTACCAAAAAATTTACATAGTTCTGGGGATCCAGACTTCTTAGTTTCAGAGGGACCCATGGCTCCAAAAAAAGATTGTAGAAAGATTAATTTTTAAAAGATTTTATTTGAGAGAGAGAGAAAGAATGAATGAGAGCACAAGAGCAGGAGGAGGGAGAAGCAGACTCCCTGCTGAGCAGGGGATCATGACCTGAGCCAAAGGCAGATGCTTAACCACCTGAGCCACCCAGGTGCCCCTAGAAAGATTAATTTTTATATGTTTTCCCTTCTTAAAAAATTGGGGACCTGAGAGCTAGAAAGCTAAAATGATTTGCCCAATGTCACAACTTGACATGTACATCTGCTTTCTCATTGCCAGCCATATGTATCTCAGGGGACAAGTCTGTCCATTCAAAAATTGTGTCTTTGGTTAAGGCACCTAGAGAGCGGGTCAGGAGTATATCCAATATCGATGATCTCTCTCAACAGAAGAGAGTATCTCTGAAGCTTGCCAAACTTCCTCAGTAACTTGCCAGTCTGAAACTTACTCATATGGAATGTTTCCATTTCTTTCTTTGCAAATTACTGCACAGATGCACGTTTCTCCATTATACTTGGAGTAGTCTACCTCAGGGATCCAACCCGCACTCCAGACAGATCCTAAATCTCCATCCCCCAGCAGACACATCCTTCTTCTCTGGTATTTGCACAGGGAGCCAAAGCAAGGGTTTGGCTTTGGCAGTTTTTCAGATTTGGTCAGACAACTCTGAAATGCATACTGAGGCTGCTAAGAATCAGTACTTGCCTTCCCCATGGAATCCTAATCAGCAGGCTTACAATTAGCATTAGAGATACCTTATAAGACGAGCAGCTTTCCCTTTGCAAGTGCAATTTGGTAAAAGGACCATGGACTGGGTTTGCCACTTGCTAGCAATGGGACCTGAACGTGTCTCTTTGGCTCTCACTTTCAAGTGAAATGGAATCTTTTTTTTTTTTTTTTAAAGATTTTATTTATTTATTTGACAGAGAGAGAGAGATCACAAGTAGGCAGAGAGGCAATCAGAGAGAGAGGAAAAAGCAGACTCCCAGCCAAGCAGAGAGCCCGATGCGGGGCTCGATCCCCGGACTCTGAGATCATGACCTGAGCCAAAGGCAGAGGCTTAACCCACTGACCCACCCAGGCGCCCCTGAAATGGAATCATTTTAAGTGGATTGGGTATGCTTTCATGTATAACCTAGGCATTGGAAAATGGCCTTGTTTTGTTGAATAGCTGATGAAAAATTGTTGT
This sequence comes from Mellivora capensis, assembly GCA_004024625.1. Taxonomy (NCBI): domain Eukaryota; kingdom Metazoa; phylum Chordata; class Mammalia; order Carnivora; family Mustelidae; genus Mellivora; species Mellivora capensis. Next base: position 58,109 of record PISX010007200.1, read on the forward strand.
GGATATAGTTCATGATCTATTTAAAAAAATGTGGGCTTCATATGTAGTTTGCCCACTGAGCACTTAGAACTGAAATTAAACATAGGTGATGCACTATAGAAAAAACAATACTACTTACCTCACACAGCATTGTTGCAAAGGGGTGAATAATTTATGGTGCCCGAACCTTCCATCAGGCCAGGGCTGGCTTTTAGTTAACTTTGTATCCAAGCTCTAACAGTTGCCATTTATGCAATTCTGGCTGATTTACTGAACCTCCTTGGGTGTCGTTTTCATGATCTGTAAAACGGGAACAATGACAGTACCTATTTCATTAGTCATGAGGTTTAAATGAGGTACTAAATGTAATGTGCTTAGAGCAATTATTTAAGTTTTTAGTCATTATTATTTTGGGGCGCTTGGGTGGCTCAGTCAGTTAAGTGTCTGCCTTTGGCTCAGGTCATGATCCCAGGGTCCTGGGATGGAACCCTGCATGGGGCTCTCTGCTCAGTGGAGAGCCTGCTTCTCCCTGTCCTTCTGCCCGCAGTTTCCCTTGCTTATACCTGCTCACCCTCTGTCAAATAAATAAATAAATAAAATCTTTAAAAATATGTTATTTTTGTCATAACCATTACAGTTCATGCTCACAATGCCTATTACTGGCCCTGATATTTATAGATGACCAATGGTATTTTTCAAATTAGTGAATATTGAATAACCAGTTTGACACCTGGAACAGAATAGGTGCTCAGTAAATGTGTTTTGACTGAGCGGATGAGCTACTACTGTGTTTGGTACATGGTGAGCACTTAAAAACCGTAGGTAAGTCTGAACCAGTCTGGGTTATTCTGAAGACCCTGTCTCCTTCTGTCCACCCTTGGGGGTCTATTCCTCCCTCCACCAGTAGGGAGTGACAGTAGGACTCTTGAAAAGAGTCACTCCCCAGTGACAGTAGGACTCTTGAAAAGAGTCACTCCCCAGTGACAGTAGGACTCTTGAAAACTACCCAGGCAGCCCTGTGCTCAGCCCTGCCTTCATCAGTGAGACGCCTTTTGGCAAAATGAAAGGGCACAGCTGCTGCAAATAGAGAGGAGGAACAGGATATGTGGTCCCAAGGGAGGAAGGGGAACTAACATATGGGATCAGCATCCCCAAAGCCAGGATGATGGGTGCCTAGCGGCTTTTTCCCTCCAACCGCAGGCAGCTGCCTTGGGAGTCCTCAGCCTCACTCTGGTGAGCCACAGGCAGGGGAGCCCTTTGTAAAACCATGACCTACCTCCCCCGATTTTCTACCTCTTGGGCCTGGAATAAGGGAAGGACTTAATAATACCCTGACCACCTACAGGCTCTCTCAGTAACTGTCTAAACCTGGGTGAGTTAGTTTCAAATCTGGGTGCCTCACTCACTTCTAAACTGGGGGTTGAAATAGTCCCTGCCTCCCAGCATTGTTGTGGTGGATTAAATGTGTTAACACACGTTATGTGCCGAGAACAGTGCCTGGGGTAGTCAGCTGACACCTTGAACAACACGGGTTTGAACTGTGTGGGTCCACGTATAGTGGGTTGTTTCTTGTAACTATATGTGATTTTCTTAATAGCATTTTCTTTTCTCTAGCTTACTTGATTCTATGAATGCTGTAGATACATAAATGCTGTAGTTACATTTATGTAGATACATAAATCATAGAAAATATTTATGTAGATACATAACATTTATGTAGAAAATATATGATAGATATATATGATATATGATATCATAGAAAATACATGATAATTGACTGTGTTAACCTAAGACTTGTGATCAACAGTATGTGCTCAGTAGTTAAGGTGGGGGGGTCAGTGCTCCTAACCCCCACCTTGTTCAAGGGTGAGCTGTAGTAAGCTGGTCATATGAGGAGCAGTTGATATTGGTCATTACTACTACTACTGCATGGGGGACTGGGATCTGCAGGCCTAATTTGGGTGCAGATGGAGGTCATACAGTTTCTTAGTACAGAATGGTGTTCGTAGCTCAGACTTTGCAGTTTACGTGGCAGACTCAGTTCCTGGCTGTCCGCTTACAGTGAATGAACTCTGAGGAGTGGATACCTTGTCTGAGATTCGGGTTCACCAGCCTACCCTGGCTAAGCCACCCGCTTCCCTTCCTGCAGGGCTCCTATAGGGTACCAGGTAGGACTGAAGGGGCAGGACAGTGGAACTGCTCTCCCCCAGACAGACAGGCTTCCTCCAAATACCCTGCCTTCTTCCCGGGAGATGCCATGCTGGTGGTTCAGAGAAGGAAGGACTCAGCAGTCCCTCCAGGCCCCAGGATTCTGGGAGGGATTCCCTCAGCTCTGGGCTGGGTTTCTTTGCCTGGAAGGAGGTTGTACCAGGAGCCTGGATCTGGGGAGGAAACAGCATCTTCTCAAGAGAATCATGTGGCTGGGCTTGGAGTCATAGCTTCTTGGATAGGCTCATAGAATGCCGTCTCTTTAGCGAAGCAAAGGATCTTACCAACTCTTCCAGTCAGCAGCCATATTTGATTTATCAATACCTACTCTAGGTCAGGCGCTACTCTGGGAATAAGGGTACAGCAGCCTCCATCTTCCTGGCACTCAGCGTCTCTTTAGAACCCCTTTTCTCAAACGCAAAGACCCTGAGTCAGAGGTGGAGGGGCTCACGCCTGTCGTGCTTTGATTTTGCAGCTAGCTGGAGCCACAGGACAGTTTGGCACTCCTAGCCCAGGCTTATTTCTCTACCCACAGTCTCACAGACTCAGCAAATTACTCTCCTTTGCTTCCCTCTGAAGTTACCTGTCAACTCCCAGGCTCAAAAGAACGTGGTATGCAATGACTGTAAAGGACCGCGTACCTTTAGGAGAAGAATGGAATCATTATTTTACATTGGGCTCACTCTCCCTTACATTTGGCTGACAGCCTTGTTTTCACCACACAGCTTATTAGCAAGAGAAGATACCGGGGGCACCGCAGGTAGAGTTGCTGAAAACTTGTTCAACATTAGCGATGACTCTACAACCTCTTGGGCCTCCTCCTTTACTATTTAAGGTTGTGTCCCTTTCTCGGGTTTGTTGCCATGCTTTGGAAAATGGCTAAATTTTCAGGGGCTTTGCGAGCTTGCCGGAGCTGGTTTCCCCCATAAGGCGTGGTTCTGGGCACCGACGGCTCCTGCTGTGAAAGAAACCGCCCTTCCCAGTACAGATACCCACTCCTCCGTGGCCCTCCTCCTGACGAATCTTCAGAGGCTCTCAGCAAAGCCTACAACAAACAGGAAAAAAAAATGAACCTATTTCAGACATTTTACTTCTTCAGTTTAATTCTTCACTTAATTTTAAGTGTTTATTTACCAGGAATTTGTGTTTTGGTATCTCAGTGGACACCACTCTTCCATAAAAGATACTCCTCTCAGTCTTACTGCCCATGAGTGGTCTTCGTGGACCAGGAGTGGTGGTACCCGTGGTTTAGCTGCCTTGCTCTTCTCAGCCTGGCAAACCCTGAGGGAAGAAACACCATTGGCCCCATTTTACAGATAAGAAAATGGAGGCCAAGAGATTTAAACCCTTGTCCAAGATGATATGCTCAGTAAGTGTCAGGCCTGGGGCTGGAACTCAGATCGGCCCACCTTCAGAGCCCATGTTCTTGATTACTAAGTGTGGCTGGCCCTCTGCAGACTTCTCCTCAGGGGCAGGCAACACAAGGAGGCAGGGCGACATGGCAGTGAGGGTAAGACCCCTTCCTGTGGTCTGTGCACTGTAAGTCCGCTTACTCCCTGAGTTCCTGAGCTTCTCTGTTTCTGGAGCTCAGTGGAGGAGCTGCTATGTGAGACCTCACTAATGCTGAACCTCTTTTTTAGGGAAGCTGTTTTAGTGAGGTAGAGCCTACCTAGGAGACTCTGATAAAAGGCACTATGGTGATAGCCCAAACTTCTTTATTCCCTCCAGTTTCTAGAGGACCACTGCATATGCATATATAATCTTCTTGTGTCTTCCTAAGAATCCACAGGGGTTCCCTGGGCACAGCTCTGGGGGGCTTCACTCTGAGTCAACAGCTTAGGGGTGTGTCATGTGGGCAAGTAGAGGGGGGCTCGAAATTACCCACTTGCCTGAGTTATATCGCTTCTCTGAGCTGCAGATTCCTCATTCAGGAAATGGGCATGAGAAAACCCTTATAACAAGACAATGTGAAGACATTCTAGGGGCGTCCGGGTGGCTCAGTGGTTAAGCATCTGCCTTTGGCTCAGGTGATGATCCTGGAATCTCAGGTTCAAGTCCCACATCGGGCTCCCTGCTCAGCAGGGAATCTGCATCTCCTTCTCCTTGCACGCACACACACACTCTCTCTCTCAAATAAATAAGTATAAGCTTCAAAAAAAAAAGACATTTTAGAATTCTTAGGATTATATCTGCTAAGAGTAGATGTTAAATGAACCCTGGCTGCTCACGCTACTACTCAGCTGGTACTATTCATGTCACATGCACATTTTGATATCCATTCAAGAACAAATGTGGAATTCTATGCATCTTCTGTCACCCCCAATATTTGGTATAACCATGTATATTTAACAATAATAATAATGGTAATAATAATATAAAGTCCCTAGGTCTGTTTTAGAATAACACCAAAAACAATGACAGTAAAAATGATCAGTATCACACAGAGCATTTGCTAAAATCCAATCTCTGAACTGAATTTATAATTCTCGGAGACTCATTGCTGACTCCAAAGTATAAGGAAATCATCATCATAACCAACATTTATTGGGGCGCCTGGGTGACTTAGTCGGTTGAACATCCTGCTCCAGAATTGAGCTCAGGTCATGATCTCAGGGTCGTGAGATGGAGCTGTGTCAAGCTCCACGCTGAGCACGGAGGCTGCCTGAAATGCTCTCTCTCCCTCACTCTTTCTGCCCCTCCCCACCTCCAGCTTGCACTGTTTCTTTCTTTCTCTCTAAAAAATACAAATTGAAATAAAAACCCTAACAATTTTTAAGCTTCTCCATATTTAGGATCCTGAAAAACAATAGTTCTGTTTTCTGTTTGCCTGTCTATTTGATACTCATGTAGGTACTTTGAAGAAGCCAAGCATAAGCATCTTATGCAACAGGATAAAATCCCACACTACTCTGCCTTCATCACTTCCTGGCCATTTGGATTTTATTTATTTATTTCTTATTTTAAAAAAACACATTTTATTAATATATAATGTATTATTTGTTTCAGGGGCACAGGTCTGTGAATCATCAGTCTTACACAATTCACAGCATTCACCATAGCACATACCCTCCCCAATGTCCATCACCCAGCCACCCTATCCCTCCCACCTACCACCCCTCCAGCAACCCTCAGTTTGTTTCCTGAGACCAAAAGTCTCTTAAGGTTTATCTCCCTCTCTGGTTTCACCTTGTTTCATTTTTCCCTCTTTCCCCCGTGATCCTCTGTCTTGTTTCTCAAATTCCTCACACCAGTGGGATCAAGTGATAACTGTCCCTCTCTGATTATTTCACTTAGCATAATACCCTCTAGTTCCATACACGTCATTGCAAATAGCAAGATTTCAGAGTTTTTTGATGGCTGCATAGTATTCCATTGTATACAGATATACCACATCTTTATCCATTCATCTGTTGATGGACATCTAGGCTCTTTCCATAGTTTGGCTGTTGTGGACATTGCTGCTATACACATTTGGGTGCACGTGCCCCTTCAGATCACTACATTTGTATCTTTAGGGTAAATACCCAGTAATGCAGTTGTTGGGTCTTAAGGTAGCTCTATTTTCACCTTTCTGAGGAACCTCCATACTGTTTTCCAGAGTAGCTGCACCAGCCTGAATTCCCACCAACAGTGTAGGAGGGTTCCCCTTTCTCTGCATCCTCGCCGACCCCTGTCGTTTCCTAACTGGTTTATTTTAGCCATTCTGACTGGTGTGAGGTGATATCTTGCTGTAGTTCTGATTTGTATTCCCCTGACACCGAGTGAAGTTGAGCAGTTTTTCATGAGTCTGATGTTTTCTTTGCAGAAATGTCTGTTCATGTCCTCTGCCCATTTCTTGATTGGACTATTTGTTCTTTGGGTGTTGAGTTTGATAAGTTCTTTATAGATTTTGGATATTAGCCCTTTATCTGATATGTCATGTGCAAATATCTTCTTCCATTCTCTCGGTTGTCTTTTGGTTATGTTGACTGTTTCCTTTGCTGTGCAAAAGCTTTTGATCTTGATGAAGTCCCAATAGCTCATTTTTGCCCTTGCTTCCCTTGCCTTGGGTGATGTTTCTAGGAAGAAGTTGCTGTCTGACCGTTTGGTTTTGACAATTATTTAGCCACAAGGTTGTTGTGGGGATTCAAAAAGAATAACTGTTATTGTTGTCATTATTATTGTTATAATTATGAAAAAATAATGGGAAGCAGCAGATTAGGAGGACATGTATATTGAATCACACATGTCTCCACTCCCTCTGTGTCTATGCAAATGTAACCTAGAAAGAAGGAAACAAAAAGCCATCAAGCCTAGGCATTGTTTAGGTAGCTGTAAACTCCTGTTTCTCCCCCTTTCCAGCAGTTAAGTTGTTCTTGGCTGAGACACTTCTGTATTTGTGTTTAGGCTCACTCAGACTAAATTTGTTTCCACTGTGAATAGAATGAAATGACATGTGAGAATCATCTCATCTCTGTTTTCCTTATTAGTTATGTAATGTGACATTTTTAAAGAGTGAGGGCTGGGATTTTTTTTTTACACTTATCATTTGGTGCATTTCAAAATTAAACAAATAGCCTGAGAATTTATATCTCTACTATAAAAGCTTTAATAGCTCAGAATATATTAAAAAAAGTATTAGGAAAACATCATTTTGCTCAGCAACAGGATTTTAAGTTCTATGAGGAAGGCCTGCTAATATCTCTCTTCCCTTTGTCTAGAGGCTGGTACAGTTTCTGTACTCACAAGAGGCTTGATAAATGTATAAATGCAGGGTATTGGTTTTCTTTAGCTGAATAACTGAATAAATAAAAGAACTCATCTTAATACTCATAATGAGTATTAAGCACTTGATTTGGCGCAGCTTTAAAAATTCGAGGGTTTGTACGATTCTTTGTAAGGTCTGGATAGTATAGGAGGAGGCTGGCTTATTATTGTTAGCAGCAAATAGAAAACAAGAGCTATCATGTTTGAGTCCCTACTGTGTGCCAAGCATGTGTTGGAAGTGTTACAGATAGTATCTCATTCAGCCCTCACCTGGACTCCATGAGGTCATTATCGACTCCATTTTATAGGTGAGAAAACCGAGGGTCGGAGAGGGGCAGCAGTTTCCAAGGTTACAGAGCTTGTAAGTGACAGGGCTGGCTTTCCAAACCATGTCTACTTGACTTTGAAACCCACATTCTTTCCAGGTATATCATAACCCTTCTGCCTAGGTCAGCCGGGCTTTTTCTGTATCAGGGTTGCATTCAGAGCTAGAACATCTCTAGGAAGGCAGTAGGATAAAAATACCAGCTCCTCTACTCTTTGACCTGCCTGGGGACTGCTTGCAATCCCCAGCTAGACTCAGCTAGAAATGAGTGCCAGAAAATATCATTAAAATCCCATCAGTCCCCTGGAACAATCAAGTCTACAGACATAGTTGATCTTTGAAAAGCTCCTTATAGATCTGAATAGAAAGGCATTTCATTTGGAAGCCCAGGCCACGTTACATGAGATCAAAGAAGGAAGGAGTTCCCTTGTGGGCTTAAAGATGCATTAAATGCTAACAGAGCCCAATCTAGCTCCTTTCCCTTTGTCTTCTTTTTTGGGTGAAGGATCAGTTTTGCATACATGCACTGTGGAAACTCAAACGGAAGGCATAATCCATGAATGAGGTTACTGGGTTGTATGTGTGACCCACAGTGCCTTCTGCATTTTAATTAGGAACTTTGGAACTTATGACCATTATTTCTTCCGCTGTGCTCTCCTTGCTTAAAGTTAATTAAATTTGCTGCTCTCCAGATGCTCAGCTCCCAGTGCCCCGAGGAAGGGAACTGTCTGTGTGTCAAGGCCCCAGAGCTGACAGGAAGAGTCACCAGTTTGTTATTCAGCCTCGGGATGGCCTGGCCTCCTAAGACCTTGCCGCTGTCCCCACAGCTTAACACTGAGGAGTCTCTGACTGTCAAGGACACAGAGACAGTCATTCTCCACTCTGGGCTTCCACAGAATGTGGCCATGCATCTAGTGAAGTGTTTTCTCTACCTTTCACCACCAGGAGTCACACAGCTACAGCAGGAGTCCTAAAGCTAACATGTGCTGAGCATTTCTTCCTTGCCAGGCAGATGGATCTCTGAACTGGCTCATGAAATTAACTCATTGCATCCTTTTAACATCCCTATGAGGTAGATTTTATTATCATCCTCATTGTATTTTTGAGAAAATGAGACACAGAGAGGTTAGTTAGTACCTTGCCTATGGGAACACAACTAGTAAGATACCTATCCATTGACCCAACAAGCTGCTGCCCATTGATAGCCCAAACTACAGTATAAGAACACACAGAAGAGACCCATACCCTTCGTCTCCCTCTTCTCCAGGAGTGACCTATCCAAAGTTAATAGAGAAAACCAAAAACCCAAACTGAAAACAAACAAAAATTATCTACAAAGTTAATTTTGCACATACCTTCAAATCATTTCATTAGCAAAGGCTTACACAGAATTCTCTATCTGATAGAATGCTAGAACACTGCTGCCCCCCCAAATATATGTCATTTAGTAGCCACGTTAAAAAAGTAAGAAGTAGACACAAATAATTTTAATAATATATTTTATTTAAACTAATAGATTCAAATTATTATAATTTTGATATGCATCCCATATAAAAACTATTAACAACATATTCTATATTCTTATTAATGATCTAAGTTTTTAAGATCTGGTATATGTTTTACAGCACATCTCAATTTTACATAGCCCCATTGCAAATAATCAATTGACACACTTAGCTAGTAGCTACCACAATAGACAGCACAACCCTGGAAAGTTGCTGTGGGGAGGTGAATACCTGGGGTTTCCACTCTCAAGGAAACAACAGGGAAAGACAAGACCATGATGATGCCAGCACAATATAGAAAGTACAGTCACAGAGAAGACATAGAATATGTTGGGAGGACACAAGAGGGACCACAATGCAGTCTGCCAAAGAGGAAACACGGGGAAGCCTTCTGGAAGAGCTGGTGTTTGACCTAACTCAAATGATGAGTAGAAGTAAGTCAGATAAAGGTATTCAGGAGAAAGGGGATGGTTGTGTGCAAAAATCTGAGAAAGCATGGACTGCTCAGGGAAATGTACATAGCTGAGTGTATTTGGAGGTGTGAGGGGAGGCTCTGTGGCATGATGATAATGGACATGGATTTAAATCATGACTCTATCATTTAGTTGGAAAAGTGACTTGCTTCTGTAAACTTTAAGTTCCTCTTCTCCAGAATGAGAATAATAACATTTACTTTAATATTCTCTTAAGGATTATATACCTAATGTATTAAACACTCTTGGCCCATAGTAAATGGCTAAGGAAGGGTAAACCTATAATTAAGGGAGAATTTGAGACAGATGAGACTGTAGAAATAACCAGGAGTGAGATCATGGGAAGTCTCATGGATCGTATGAAAATATCGAGAACTTTCTTCTGAGAGCAGTAGAGTCAGAGTTTTTAGGAAAGGGGACTTTTTGTTTGTTGAATCATTTGTTTAGCAAAGATTTCATAAACACTTACCATGTGCCCAACACTATTCTATGCACAGGAATATAGTGATGAACAAGTGACAAGTTTTTTGCCATGAAGAAGCATGGATTCTAGAGAGATGAGACAGTCTAACACAAGTAACCAAGTCATTAAGTAGTATCAGTGTGTTTTAGTTTTAGTATCTCAAGTGGAGATGATATTGGAATAAGGGCTTCATCCAGTGGGTTGAAAATTAATTGAGCAGCTTGAATTGAAAGCTCAAATTTACCCCCAAAGTATCTTCCATATTGTCTGGGATCTGCAGTGACTTGAGGAGGGCCAAGCCTTGGCTCTAGTCATTGTGTGCAACCAATGCCTTCTGGCAATAGTGAACTGAGGAGTTATTGGTGATGATAACTCATGTAAAGAGTTCTAGTTTCCCCTAGGTGTGCTTAAAAGAAGGGCTCTGGCTCTAGGGATCTGATAAGCTCAGGTTAGAATCCTGGTTGTACAATATAATACTAACTGTAGTAGATAATCTCAAACAATGGCTGACATTAATCCTTCCATCTTGTCTGTGCATGCTGATCCATCCATCAGGAGGGAGAGTCTATTTTCCTTCCCCTTGAATCTAGGCTCTACTGCTTTGTGGCGTACCTTGAAATACATATCAAAAGCACACTTAGATACCACCTCACACTGGTCAGAAGGGCTTAAATTAATGACTCTGGAAACAACAGATGTTGGCAAGGATGTGGAGAAAGGAGAGCCCCCTGCACTCTTAGTGGGAATGCAAACTGGTGCAGCCACTCTGGAAAATAGTATGGAGGTTCCTCAGAAAATTAAAAATAGAACTACCCCATGACTCAGCAATTGCATGACTAGGTATTTACCTAAAGGATACAGAAATACTGATTCGAAAGGGCATCTGCATGCTGATGTTTATAGAAGCATTATCTACAATAGCCAAACTATGGAAAGAGCCCAGATGTCCATCAACTGATGAATGAATAAAGAAGATGTGGTATATATGCATAATATGGAATACTATGCAGCCATCAAAAGAATGAAATCTTGCCATTTGCAATGCTGTGGAGAGAATGAGAGTGTCTTATGCTAAGCAAAATAAGTCAGTTAGAAAAAGACAAATGCCAGGTGATTTCACTCATATTTGGAATTTAAACAACAAAACAGGTGAATATAGGGGAAGGGAAGGAAAAATAAAATAAGATAAAAACAGAGAGGCAGGAAAACCACAAGAGACTTGTAAATATAGGAAACAAACTGAGGTTTGCTGAGGGTTGGGGAATGGGGTAACTGGTGGACATTAAGGAGGACATTAAGGAGGGAACTTGATGTAATGAGCACTGGGTGTTATATTCAACTGATGAGTCACTAAATTCTATCCCATGAAACTAATACTGCTCTATATGTTAACTAACTAGAATTTAAATAAAATCTTGAAAGAAAAAAAAATTGGGGAAAATGATGTCCTCCTAGTTCCAGACATGGGATGCTTTCAAATATGTGAAGAAAAGCATTAGAAAAGAGTAAAAATTCACTCATTGAAACACCCAACAAATTAACAATAGAAGGAAGCCTCCTCATTCTTACAAAGGGCATTTGTAAAAAATCTACAGCTAACTTTAATCTTTACTAAAATATTAAATCAATATTAAATCTTGATCAATATTAGATCAAGAAGGATGGAAAGATGCCCATTCTAATTACTACCATGTCTGTGTAACATTGTACTACCAGTCCTGGTTATTAAAATAATTCAAGAAAAAGATAGAAATATAAAAATTGGAAAGGAAGAATTAATACTCTCTTCAGAATTGAAGTAAATGCTTATATTGAAAGTTCTAAGGAAAATAAAAAACAACTACAGGAAATATTAAGTCAATTTAAATCAATCGTATGTTTACATATTAGTGGAAAATATTGGAAATAAATTTAAAAAGCAATTCCATTGGGGCTCCTGGCTGGCTCGGTCAAGGGAGCATGCAACTCCTGATCCTGGGGTCATGAGTTCAAGCCCCATGCTGGGCTTAGAGCTTACTTAAAAAAAAAAAAAAGCAATTCCTTTTATAGTAACATCAAATATATACATACGTATATATATATACGTATATATATACGTATATATATATATACACAGACACAAACACATATATATGTATATATATACACACACATATATAATATGTAAGCATATATATATAATATTTAAGCATAAATTTAACAAATGACCTCTATACAATAAACAATAGAATATTGTTCATGGATAGAAAGACTCCATATTGTTAAGATGTTAATTCTCTCCAAATGGATCTACAGATAAATGTATCCCAAATCATAATCTCAACAGATATTTTTTAGAAAATTGATAAATTGATTCTGAAATTTATATGGAAAAGCAAAGAACCTAAATCATCGAAATCAATCTTGAACTAGAAAAATGTTGGAAAATTTACACGATTGGAGTTCATGATTTATCGTAAATACACAGGAATCAAGGTATGTGATGCTAATATAAGGGTTGGCACATAGATCAATAGAGCAGAACAAAGAGGCAGAAAAAGATCCACACATGGATTTTTTTCCCAGCAAAGGCATTGAAGGAAGCAAGTGGAGAAAGAAAAGTCTTTTCAACAGATCAACTAAGAATAACTGCTTACCAATAAGAAAAATAATGAAGCTCAATCCTTGTACAAATTGCATAAAACTTTAGAAAAAACGTAGTAGAATACCTTCTTAACTTAAGGGTCATAAAGTATTCCTTAGAAAAATAATAGAAAGGAATAACCATGAAAGAAATGAGATAAATTGGAGTTCTTCAATATTAAAAACTTCTGCCTGTCAAAAGCCAGCATTTAAAAAATGAATAGCAAGGCATAAACTGGAAGAAAATACTCACAAAATGTCTATCTGGTGAAGGACTGGTTTCTAGGTTCTATAAATAATTCTTGCAGCTCAGTAATGAAAAGATAAACACCCTCCCAAAAACTGGGTAAAAAACTCGAACAGATACTTCACAAAGGAAGATATATGAATGGCCAATAAACACATGAGAAAGTGCTCAACATCATTTGTCGTCAGAAAAATACAAATTATAACCACAATGAAATGACTACAGGCCTCCTACAATGGTTAAAATTAAAAGACTGATACCATATGTGGATGTAGTTTTAGAGCAAATGGGGCTCTCATTTGTTGCTGGTAGAAATCTAAATGGTGTGATGACATTAGAAATGCTTACACTGCCTCTCACTTAAGTAAACATACACCTGTAAGAAAGGAAAAGAGAAGTTGAACAAAGACTGGTACTAAAAGTCTTAGAAGCTTTATTCCTTTTTTTTTTTTTTTTTTTTTTAAAGATTTGTGTATTTACTTTAGAGAGAGCCAGAGTGAGAAAGTAGGGGGAGGGGCAAAGGGAGAGAATCCCAAGCCGACTCCCTGCTGAGCACAGAGCTCATCTCCGGGCTGGGTCCCACAACCCTGAGGTCATGCCTGAGCCTAAACCAAGAGTCAGACATGTAACCGACTGTGCCACCCGGGGTCCTGCCGCTAAAGCAGGGGTCAGTTGAAGAATGAATACATGAAGGTTGGTATGCCCACACAGTAGAATGCTACATCACAATTACAAGAAAAACAGACCGCCAGCACACAGCAACACGGCTGACTTTCAGAAACAGAATCATGACCGAAATAAGGTTTATCAAGCAGAGTATATACTATGGGATTACATTTAAATGAAATTCTCGGCCAGACCATAGTCCTCTGAGGTGGGGGAAAAAAATCTGAATAGTGGTTGCCTCTGGTAAAGAGACGTGAGAGTAGCTACTGACTGGAGCAGCGTAAGAAACTTTTCTGGGGTTGAAGGCCGTGTTCTGTGTCTTGATAGCGGTTTAGGTTATACGGGTGTGCGATTTCGTCCAAACTCGGCAAAGGCGTAGTTAAGATTTTTGCGCTTTATTGTGTATAAATTTTACATCAGAAGAAAAAAAAAACTGTAAACACAGAAATGTAGTTGAAGCTATGCATCCTGAAATCTTTAGGAAAAAGGGTTCTCATGTGGGCAATTTACTGTAAAGTGTGTCAAAAATGAAATGGTTTGCTGGCGATTCACAGACATGTACCCATGGGGATAAAAATACATTATATGTTTATAAAAAATAAAAAAATTTAAAAAAATGAAATGGTTTGATGAATACATAGAAGGATGGAAATTAGAGACACTAGAGCACTAGATTGATGTTCTGTGGGTGGATAGCTGGGTGCTAGCTATAAAATTACCTCAACTTTCCTGTGTGCCTGAAAATTGTTATACCTTCAAGAAGTCAAGCTTCTCTGATGACTCTAGTGTAGTAACAGCATTGCCTGGGTCTGTCAATGTTACCTTGACCTTTGCTGAGGGCCTTTCCCCGTCGCTGAGCAGGGAGTGTTAAAAGTGACTACGTGTGACCCTCAAGGAACTATTTAAACAGTAAATGACTCTTATGTTTTATTTCTTCAAGTCAGTAATTTTTTACTTAAATAAGGGAATTATAGTTGGTCATAGAATAATTATCAAAGATCTTTCCAGTCACTTCACCTCCTTTGTTTGCTCTTCTGCCATCCAGGGATAATAACATATTCTCTTTACATTTAGGTTTAGGCTCTTTGAGAAAGTCAAATGTGTCTGGGTTAAAAAAAAGTAATAATAAAGATAAATAAAAATGGAAAAAAGCAAATGCAGCCTATTGTCGGAATTATGTACATTCAGATGGATGAGGGATGGGAGAGACCAAGTTTCCTTAATTCTCTGTCATGGAGACATGGCTGTATATGGGACATACCAGAGTACCATCATCAAGTCTGTCCTAGAACAGAGGAGGGAAGGGTCAGACACTTAGAGTCAGAATTACAGAGAATTATGCTGGCCAGGAAAGCCAGGTTCTACATAAGTCCTTTTTCCTCTGGGCAGCCGGTGTCACAAGTGGGAGGTGTTGAAGGGTTCTTCTCCCACACCTTGATTCACAGCCATCTCTTCCGATCCTCCTGCTGTCGGGTCAGCTCCGCCATACACGGCCCTGGTATGGAGGGTTAGTGCAATCTCCTTCTCATGTGAAGATGCGAAAATCTGCAGTATTGCCAAGGAAAACATTTATTTAGTGCAAATTAGTGTCCAGTCCTTTAAGTATTTCCACTATTAACTATTGTACTCTTGGAGATTTTTTCCTCGTAAAGATCTTTTGGGAGGAAACCTTCATTTGCAAGCTGTTGATCAGTTCATTACATTGGATATAAAATATCATGGCAGCAGGTACCACAGTTGTCTGGGTTTGCCAAGGGGAGAATTGGGAGAATAGGGCTCTAAGGGTTTCATTCAAGGATGACCAACTTGACCAGTGAAGAAGAAATGTATCACTCTTGCAAAGAGCTAAATGTTTCCTCTAAATGGTAGTGCTCCTCGAAATGACACTGCCTTAAAGCATCAATTGGACTCATCAATTAACTTTACAGGTGCTTGTTTAATCCATTCATCTGTTGTAATTTCATTTTAGCCTTCTTAAAGGAACAATATTATTTTTAATTATAACAGGATATAGCACAACAGTGATATTTTCTTCTCTTACTCCCTTTTCAAAGGCTGCAAATGACACTTGTGTACATGGATGGCTTTTGGACAAAGCATTCATTTTTAGTTTAAGATGAGGTCCATCAACTCTACCTAATACATATTCTTTGGAAAAAAAAAAGTTGTCAGGAGACTTGGTAGAGAGGGAGTCACCTGAGACATGAAGTCTTCACATCTCAGGGATTTAGGAAAAAGATGGCTCTGGGAAGTTCCTGGCATAAATAATACTCCACTCTTTTTCAAATATTTTTTCAGGTTGTATTGATTTGCTTCATGATAATAAATCTCATTTTTAACTTCATTTTTAACTTTTAACATTTTTAACTTTAACTTGTGATGTTCACAGGCTCTCCTAGCCACCTATCCATTTAGTACTCATTTTTCAAACACTTCCTGAATGCTCAGCATGTAAGCACTGCATCAAGAAATGGGGATTTGAAAAGGGGTAAGACATCACCCCTGCCCTCCAGGAGCTCATTTTCTAATTGGGGGAGTGACACATAAATAGTAAATGATGAAAAAATGTGAGATTTATAAATTTCACGTGGCATTGTATACTTTTCAAATGATACAAGGCAGGCAAGGAAGCAATTTTTGGTCCCATTTTATAAATGTATCATGCTCTGAGGCCCAGGAGTATGACTTCCCCAAAGTCACACAGCTAGTTAGCAGTTAAAACTGGAAGTAGAACTCAGGCCTTTTCCTTGCTAACCAACGCCTTTTTTCTGTCAAAGCCCAGTGTCTATATTTAGTGATGATGCTTATTGTCTGAGTTAACTTTGAATATCTACTTTGTGCTTAAAAAAGAACCAAAATCATTTTTGCTTCAAGAAAAAAGCTGACATTCTTAATTGCAAGCTTAACCAAGTACTAGAGTATATATGTCGTGTGCATAGATCATTACCAATTAAACTGTGTAGAATCAGCTGATGTAGCTAATCTTGTAGGAAGTAGTATGCAAAATTGAAACAACACTCCACTCCTCTGGGTGCTCCAGAAACGTAGCCATTTTGTTTTGAAAGAGTAGAGCCCACAAGCCTCTAGAGGAGTAAATCCTGGATTGAGTTCCTCATTTTCTCAACACTCTTATTAATATATCCCTGAGGTAAAAACCCTCTGCCTCCAACCTCTAGAACAGACTGGCCAGGTAAATCCTGCAGACCAAACCCGGCCCACCGCAACTTTTGTACATAAAGCTTTATTGCAAATACTCGTGCCCACTTGTTTACAGATTGTCTCTAGCTGCTTTCATGGTTAAACAGCAGAGCTGAGAAGTTATGACAGAAGTCACATAGCCCACAAAGCCTAAAATATTTACTGTCTGGCCCACTTCAGTAAAAATTTGTCAAGCTCTGCTTTGGAAAAAAAAAAAAGTTTTTTTCAATTTTCACACTATACAGTGATAAATGTAAACTGGTACATACTTTCTGGAAAGCATTCTGACCATCTTTATAAGAAAGTAAAAAATATATGTATAAAATGTATAAAGAAAGTAAAAAATGTATGTGCTTTAAAAAAATTATTTATTTATTTGACAGAGAGAGAGATCACAAGTAGGCAGAGCTGCAGGCAGAGAGAGAGAGGGGAAAGCAGGCTCCCTGCTGAGCAGACAGCCCGTTGTGGAACTCGATCCCAGGACCCTGAGATCATGACCTGAGCCAAAGGCAGAGGCTTAACCCACTGAGCCACCCAGGCGCCCTGTATGTGCTTTTAAATGTAATAATTCCTCTCCTGTATGGCATAGCCCTAGTTGATCCGTGATAGGACAGATGTAGTTGCTTCTGATCACTTACTGTATACCATGTATGATACTAAGCATGGTAGAGGCATAATCTCATTTAGCTTCCCAACTGAGTAAATAAGGTAAGTATACCAATGAGAGAACTCAGTTTTGAAGAGGCTGATTTTTCAAGGTCACATCATTAGTAAATTACAGAGTATTCTGGTACTCTAATTGTAAAGCCAAATGATCTTAAACACCATGCAGCACTAGGGGCAAAAAAAGAAGTGTAATGATTATCTTCTGCTGTGTAACAAACACCCCTATGTTTAGTGACATAAACAACCATTTGATTGTGCTATTTTATGGTTTGGGAATTTGGGCAGAGCATAGGGAGCATAGTTTGTCTCTCTTCTGTAATGAGTTCATCTAGGTTTCTCAAATGGTTTGAGATATATAGGGAAGCATCCTTGGTACCATATTCTGGAGTCTTGTTCTGGCTGTTGGCTCGATTCCTTGGTTTTACTATACTTGCTTCTGTTCAAGCTAAAATGTTCAAGGTGGTGTTACTCACATGGCTAATGCCTGATCTGGGATTGCTAGAACAGCTGTGGATAGCTGATGATTTCCCTCTCTTCATAGAACCTCTTTGCGTGGTTAGTTTGGGTTAACAGACCAATTAGAAGGTATTCAAATGTGGCTGCTGGGTTCCCCCAAAGAGATCTTTTCAAGAGATGGGAAGTGGATCTCCCACTTTCTTCGTTCGTGCTCATAAACTGGTGTAGCATCATTTCTGCTCTATTCTACCAATCAAAGCAGTTGCAACGTGCACTAAGATTCAGGGAGCAGGGGAGTAGAGCCAAAGAATTAGCAGTCATCTTTAATCTGTCATGGGGTTTTCCAGAGAAAATAAACTTTAGAAACATTGATTACATTATTGCCTCTGGGGGACTCACAATGTACATTCCTCTATTAAAGATTTTGAGAATTCCCAGAATGAAAAATCTGTTTCCCAAATATATTTGAATGTGGAACCTCATTTTTGCATCACAAATCTCAATATCCTATGGCACTCACTTTATGAAATAATTTATAAGGAAATAATCTGAAGTGGGATAGTGTCTTATACACAAAAATCTTCTTTGCACTATCATTTGTGAGATGTTAATGTTGCTTACAACTCTATGTTAAATATCTAATAGTAGAGAAATAGGTAAATAATGATCCTGTAAGATGTTATATAGGTCTTAAAATGACCTTTACAGAGAACTTTCATATCTAAAATTATGTTTACATGGTAAGATTCTTATGCCATATTTTGCTTTGTTTTTGCTTCATTTAACCCTTTAAGATAATTATAGGTTCACATGCACTTGTAAAAAATAATGCAAGAAAGACCCTCTGTACCTTTCACCCACTTTGCCCAATGGCAGTATTGTGTTCAACTTCAACTAGGGTATAATATCCCAACTGAGAAGTTGGTGTTTATATGACCTGATGACCTCATTTGGATTTTACCAGTCTCCTGGGCATGTGGGTTTAGTTCTATGAAATTTTGTAGCATGTGTACATCACGTTAGCACCACCATAGTAAAGGTTTGGAACACCTCCAACATAAGGATCTTTCCTGTTACCCCTTCACAGGCATGGGCAGCCTCCTCCTGGGAGCCACCGATATGTTTTCCATCTCTGGTATTTTATCATTTCAAGAATGTTGTATAAATATGTATGATATGTAAGCTTTAAGACTGGCTTTTTCTCTCCACATAGTTAACTTGAGAGTCATCCAAGTTTTTGCATGTATAATTAATTCTTCCTTTTTATTGCTGAGTAATATTCTGTGACATGGATGTACCCCAGTTGGTTTAACCACTCAGCCACTGAGGAATATTTATGTTGTTTTCAGCTTTTGGCTATTACACAGAAAACTAGTGTAAACATTTATGTACTGGTTTCTGGATGAATATAAGTTTTCACTTTTCTAGGATAACTGCCTGAGGATGAAGTTGCTGCCTTGTGTGGTTGTACTTTTAAACCCAAAACACCCAGCAGAATTGGATGTGAGAAATATGTAAACATTTATGGTAAAATACTAGGAACAAATATCTATATATAATATTGATAGTGGTTACTGCTTGCTGATAGATTTACAAATAGCTTTAAAAGCTTTTTATATTTTTATAATTTCCAAATTTTTCTGACAACTAGTAGTTACTTTTAGACTTAGAAAGTTTTTTAAAAAGCAAAAAAGAAATGCAGGTAAGAATAGAAGGAAAAGTACTGAAATACTTCAGGTAATTTTCTGAATAATGAGACTAGATTTTAATCTCCTTTTAAATGTTTGGAGTCTTCCAAAATTTGTTCAATGAATATTTATTACTCTTACCTAAAATGAGGATAATATATTATCTGTTTTAAATGTTGAAATTGTTCGTATAGACTATACTCAGATTTTAGTCTCTGTTTTTCCATAGACCTATAGCAGTTTATGGCAGTCCTTAGAATCTGATTCTTTGAAAAATTCTTTTATTTATTATTTTTTTAATTTAAGATTTTTAAAAATTAACGTATAATGTATTATTTGTTTCGGGGGTACAGGTCTGTGAATCATCAGTCTTACACAATTCACAGCACTCTCCATAGCACATACCCTTCCCAGTGTCCATCACCCAGCCACTCCATCCCTACCAACCCCCTCCCCTCTAGCAAACCTCAGTTTGTTTCCTGAGACTAATAGTCGCTTATAGTTTGTCTCACTCTCTGGTTTCATCTTGTTTCATTTTTCCCTCCCTTACCCTATGACCCTCTGTCTTGTTTCTTAAATTCCTCATATCAGTGGAATCATATGATAATTGTCTTTCTCTGATTGATTTATTTTACTTAGCATAATACCCTCTAGTTCCATCCACATTGTTGCAAATGACAAGATTTTGTTTTTGATGGCTGCGTAGTATTCCATTGTATATCTATCTATCTATCTGTAGATAGATAGATATACCACATCTTTATCCATTCATCTGTTGGTGGACCTCTAGGCTCTTTCTATAGTTTGGCTGTTGTGGACATTGCTGCTATAAACATTCGGGTGCACGTGCCCCTTCAGATCACTACGTTTGTATCTTTGGGGTAAACACCCAGTAGTGCAATTGCTGGGTCATAGGGCAGCTCTATTTTCAACCTTTTGAGGAATCTCCATATTGTTTTCCAGAGTGCCTGCCCCAGCTTGCATTCCCACCAACAGTGTAGGAGGGTTCCCCTTTCTCCTCATCCTTGCCAGCACCTGTCATTTCTTGACTGGTTAATTTTAGCCATTCTGATTGGTGTGAGGTGGTATCTCACTATGGTTTTGATCTGTATTTCCCTGATGCCGAGTGATGTTGAGCACTTTTTCATGTCCCTGTTGGCTACTTGGATGTCTCCTTTGCAGAAATGTCTATTCATGCCTTCTGCCCATTTCTTGATTGGATTATTTGTTCTTTGGGTGCTGAATTTGATAAGGTCTTTATAGATTTTGGATACTAGCCCTTTAGTTAGAAGAAAGAGAAATTAAGGAGTCAGTCCCATTTACAATTGTACCCTAAACCATAAGATACCTAGGAATAAATCTAACTAAAAAGGAAAAGAATCTGTACTCAGAAAACTATAAAGCACTCATGAAAGAAATTGAGGAAGACACAAAGAAATGGAAAAATGTTCCATGCTCATGGCTCTGAAGAACAAATATTGTAAAAATGTCTATGCTACCTTTTTTATTTTAACACAAAATCTGTTTCTATCTATTTCCTTTGTTTTAGTAGGCATCTCATGGTATGCTCCTCCACGTCAATCCAGAAATAAACTCCAGATCTGTTGAAGATTAATTACAGTTGTTTGGTCCGAGCTTCCACTCTTAACATTTACAAGTTAGAATCTTTCCAAAAACGATAGCAGCAAACAGTGTTATAGGACATCCCAATGTTTTAAGTGTAATGGAGCCTAAGAATCTAAAGACCAAAAGAACAGCCAACAAGTTCTTTTTGAGTCTTTCTGTGTCATTTCCTTCTCTTAACCTCTCACCTGCCTCTCTTTTGTTACCACATAAACACGTCAACCTCTTTCCTCAGGGTCCTGTCCCCAAGCTATTCAGGACTAATAATAATTTGATGGTTACCTTAAAATAAAACATAGAAGTTTGATGTTCCCATGACTGAGGTTCTCCAGTCTGGTTTCTCTCATATAAACAGAATATTTTACCTACCGGTGACATTTGACTCTGTGACACATCTTTGTCCAGTCTTCAACAATGTGCTTTCTGGAACCTTCTAGCCTTGTGATATAGAAAGATTTCATTTTGGGATGATTTTACATAAAAAGTGTGCTGAACATGGATTATTTTCTCTTTAGAGAAATGAAAATAAGTTGACCTCATAAGAATTCAGACTCTGAAGGAATTTACAGGTATTGATGTATTAATCCTCATCCCAGACTCTAAGCCCATCTTTGCTTTGTAGCTAATGGAAGAGATGAGCAGTGTGCCGAAGACCCAGGGAAGGTTAAGTGGCTTCAACAGGAGTGTAAGAAAATCAATGACTCTGAATTTGTAATTTCCAATTCCCATGTTTGTGTCAGGGAGTCTGGCTTTTGAGGGAAGGCCAGAGGAGGAGTCTCTCTACTCTACCAGTGACATCTGGTTAGAAGAAGTGACACTGACACTGGTTTGGTTTGCATTCTTGTCATGTCATTAACCCCTGTGCAGAGGTACTATTATAGCCACTGAATTTTCACTGGGCCAAAAAATAGAGTGAAGCTCAGAAGGTAAGGTAAATTACCACATCAAGGCAGACTCTACTAAATCAGTTTACTGATTCTGTCAGTGGCAATTCAAAATTCTTTCCAAAATGGGCAATAGTGCTTCCATCATATGACTCCAGAGCCCAATTTGTAACTCCAGGGGCCAAAAGGTAAGCATTCAGCCTCATTAAGACATGAATTATTTTTTCCCTGGTGCTTTTACCAAGAAATCTTTGAAGTACGGGAGTAAACAGCAAATGCTTGTGGAAAACTTTTAGTTGGTACAGGCTAAAGCTAATTAAACTGATGAGTAACTTTGGATTCCCAGATTCCAAATCCCATTATCAAATGCTTTCCCAAGGAAGATAGTCCCGACTGAAGCATTATGAAATGTCAGGAAGATCAAGTCAGGGGTTCACCTACAGCCTTTTCTTCCTCCCTGCCTCTAGTTGTTTCTATGGACCTTGTATAAAGTTTTCTTCCTATTCCCAAATTGGATATTCCTCTGAGAATGATCTTTTCCTCATTCTTGACTGAATTTTTACTCTACACCCAGACCTGGGATGGAGCATGTGACCTCAGCCTCAGGCAGTCAGTGTGCTCCATTGCCTTGGCAGTGACTGATTCAGTAAGAAGCATAAGCTCCAACCAGTGCCAGTGCAAAGCAATGAAATTACCATAGTAATGATGAGAAAGAGCTGCTTCCTCTTTCCATTAGAGGGAAACGAGACAATGGCTGGAGCTGTGGCAGCTGCCTTTGAGCAGTGGAACTGAGAATGTAGTAAATATTAAGGATGAGGTCGAGGTGAAGAAACAGAAAAATTCTATACTGTTGTCATCATAAGAACCTTGAATTAAACCATCTGTGAAGGAGAACTATCCCTAAACCATCTGCGAAGGAGAACTATCCCTAAACTGATGTCCCTTTAGTTTTGTGAGCTGATAATTTTTTTCTGAAATCTTTTGAATTGGGATTTCTACCATGTAAGCAGTCTTGACTAGTACACATAAGAACAGAGACACCATATTGTGAGTGGCATTGCAAATTCATGAGCTAAATAAAGCCAAAGTTCAGGGGATGAAGGGATTCCTTCCCGCAGAGCATGGGGAAAGGGGCAGCATACTAAGGAGAGAAGGTGACAGTAGTCCTTTGTAAGCTCACCATCCCTGAGTTACTTACTTTCTTATTTATTTGAGACAGAGAGAGAAAGGGAGAGCACAAGCAGGGGGTAGGGTCAGAGGGAGACGGAGAAGCAGACCCCCACCAAGGGTGGAGCCTGATTCAGGGTTGGATCCCAAGACCCCGGGATCATGACCAGAGCCAAAGGTAGACGTTTATCCAACTGAATCACCCGGGTACACCTGCCATCCCTGAGTTAATGCAAACTTTGTAATGATGTTGATTATGAGTGAACCATTTCCACATTTTTAGCATCTGGCCACGAATTGTCAGTCTGGCAGAAGGAAAAACAGATTTGGATTTAGATTGGAGGACTGATAAGTAAGAATCTATCAATCTCAAAACTGGCATTGAGTATCCACTTTTTTTTTTTTTTACTGTTTTTAGAGACAAGACACATCTTTATGAAGGCTTTTCCCCCATCTATAGCCCATTTCCCTTATTCTAAAATTTCTTTGGGGGAAATCTTTTCTCCTCTTACTTGTCTCAGGTGGTTGGATGGGGCTGACCATAAACTTGGAGCTCCAGAGTGGGCACATGACTGAAGCCTATTCAGTGCAGAGCTACCCTCCCTGGGGCATGTGCAGGAGTTGCTGGAGAAGGGTGGTCACTGTTCCCTCGACTTGTACCTATGAGGACATGAGCACCACTGATAGATAAGTCCCCCTGGAAAGAGTAGAGAGGAAAGCAGATCTGAGAGATAGGGAGACTGGACCCTAAGGTATCTTTTGAGCTCCTGGATCCAACTGTCCCTGTCTTAACCCAGGGCTCTGGGTTACATGAGCAGTTCAATATCTTTATAGGATTTGGAATCTTCAGGGCTTTTTTAAAGTCCCATCTTCAAATATCAGTATTTTTGGAAGGCCTACTATGCTTATGGTGCTAAAGTCTGACTGCAGGAAGCTTATTAATTGGGAAAATTACTCTCATGAAAGAATTAGAGAATATGATGATGGCTTTACAGAGAAGGGAGACATCAATGTGATCCAACAGCTTTGGGAAGGAGGTGGGACATGAGCTGAAATATGAATTTATGTATAATCCATACTTCATTATTTTTTATATTTTAAGTAAGCTCCATGCCCAGCATGGGGCTTGAACTCATGACCCTGAGATCAAGAGATATATACTCTCTGGACTGAGCCAGCCAGGCACCCCATACTTCATTTTTTTTAAATGAAATATGTCAGAGAATACAGGAACCTTTTATTTAGAGCAACACTGACACACATCTGTTCAAATAAATTATTGTTCCAATTCTTAAGCTACTCACTTGGCAGGAAAAACAATTTTTCCCCCATTTTAAATAGAAGGAGTAAGAGGACACAAGAAAGGGAGGATGGAAAAGATATTTTTAAAATTTATTAAAACACAATAGTTGTAGTAGTGTAGTGGTAATGGTAGTAATGGTAGTTGGAGGAGAAGGAATTGTAATAGTAGTGAAAATGCTAGTAATGGTAGTACTAATGTGGTGATGGTAGTAGAAATAATAACATCTGATTCTCATTATTTACTTTGTTCTGCCTCTTGGGTGGCTTATATAATTCTCACAATAGCCCTAGGAAGTGGCTGTCATCCACATCTTCATTCTGTATCTGAAGCCCAAGACAGAGTGGTGAGAAGCTGGGGTCAAGGTCACAGACCCCAGTTTAAATCCACCCCTACCTGATCTCAGAACTTGTGCATTTAACCACCACACTGTTCTGCCCCACTTTTGATTCTAAAGAGTCAATCTCTAGTATGTGTAGAGATACCTCTGTAGGTGCACTGAATGTTCCAGACCTCAACTGGAAGTCACCTGAGATTGCTTCTGAAGGCACATCTGGGCCCCAGCGACACCAGGAGCAGGCCCTGTGAATGGGGCCTTGTTGGTGACAAGCAGCCCCATCTCTTCTGGAGAATGGGTTCTCAGTCTTAATTCCTTCATCTTGATATATACACATTTACTACTTCATGAGAATTGTTTTTGCTAAAGAAGTTTGGGTACAAATGCCAGAGAAATGGCTCATCACCTTTCTTCAAATTCGAATGCTTTCTGGAGCACAGTATATGTGAGAAATACACATTGAACGGGGAAATGGTGTTTGCAAACATCTCTTACCAAGTGATGCTGACAAAATATAATTGAATTCCATCTTTAGACTTTGTGATCCCCTTAATGAGCATTTCCAACTTCACTCTGATTTTTAGGTTCTGATTCTAGTTCTAGTATGTGACAAGTAAAAGCAGAGAGAATGCATTCAATTGGATTTGTAATTGCCCAGCTACTTTGGTGGCTGTCTCTTGCAATTAGTTTTAATACTATCAGTAATGAGGTTTGGGTCTAGGAATCTGTTTTACACTCTCGATTCTCCAGACCGGTGATGGTGGGGTCTTTCATGTTGACAGACACGGCCTCCCTGCCCCCTGTGTACTTATCCCATCTCGAGAATGTGAAAAACCTTGGCCAATAAGGCACCCTATTCCTAAGCCAAGGTGTTTAGGGGACGTCAATAGGAGAAAACATTTCATGAGGTGAAACAAGCTGGTTGAAGCCAGAAAGTGCATGACTTTATGGCTCCCCAATATATTGGCTTGTGTGTGACCTTGAGCAACATAACCAGGCCTTGTTAAGCCTCAGTTTCCACTTCTGCAGAAAGGGGTAGAATAGGACTCATCTCCTGAGGCTGCTGGGAAGATGAAATGGATCATACTGGGCACACAGTCAGCAATTGGTAGAGATAAGTTGCTATCATGCTCAGTATTATTTTTATTTCAGGAGCATGGAGATGTGAGTTTTTCAGGTCATCACTTAGGACAAAGATGCTGCCTTTTGCTTCTGCTGAGGCACCTGAAAGCCAGAGCCAACTGATGACTCAGGGATGTACCCAGCAACAAATACCCGGGAGGGCAGTAACGTTTCACTCCCACTGTGACTGAGGGCATGAATACATGACTAGAGGGGCAGAAGCCCATCATTGTGTGAATCAGAGTACCACCCAGGGCATGCAAACAACTGCCGGGAAAATTGCCTTTTTCTGTAGCCTGCAAACCCATGTGTCCTTGTCAGTGTCTCCTGTGATGGTTTTAAACTTCCAGAAGGCACCTCTTCTTTTTTCTGAAAGCAGACCAAATCAAATATACATATAATGAATGTATAAATAAATAGTCCTTTGGGTACAGTGCCCAGCAAACAAGTGCTCAGCCAATAAGACTATGGCCGATGAGGTGAGTTAGAAAAAAAAAACAAACCACATCTTAAGTTAATTAGGAAGGTGCTATGGACTGAATTATGTCTCCCCAAAATTCGTGTATTAAAACCTTAACCCCCAGTGTGATATATTTAGAAATGTGGCCTTTGGGAGGTAATTAGATTTGAACGAGGCCATGAGAGTAGAAGCCATCATGATGGGATTAGGGCCCCAGAAGGAGAAGGAGCGAGAGCTTGCTCCTGGCCACCCCCACCAAAGGAGGAAGCACAGAGAAGGCAGCCATCTAGAAGCCAGGAAGACAGCTTTCACCGCAACCCACCTTGCCCGCGCTTTGATCTTGGACTTCTAGCCTCCAGAACTATGAAAAATAAATTTCGTTTGCTTAAGCCACTCCATCTATGGTGTTTTGTTACAGCCCCCCCAAACTAAGATTGGCGGGTTCTCTGCAGTCACTGATAACAGCCATAATCCCTGACGTGGGGAGAGAGAGGACCTGGAGAAGAATGCAGTGTAGGAGCTGGAGCAGGGGATCCTGATCTGGCCCTTCAACAGCCCAGCCCCAGGACGGGGGCCAAGACCCTGGGTTTTTAAAGTAAGTCATCTAGTTGCTCCGGGAGTGTGGCTGGGTGAGAGCCCGTTCCATCCGACTAGAGGACAGAACTGACCCCGAATACAGACTCTGCCAGCTTTGTGGCCTCTCTCAAGTGGTCGTTTATCCACATCTCAGAGAGACTTTGTGTCTTCATCTTGTACAGGAGGAAAAATAGTAACGTAACATTTGTTGGGGCCCACCACTTGCTAGGTAGTATGTGTGTACTGCACATTATCTCACTTAATTCTCACAGCCAATTTTATTTTTATAGTGAAGAAAATCGGGGGTGGGGGGGAGAGAGAGACTAAATGCCTTATTGAAAATCCACAGCTGGCAAATGTGGAGTTAGACACAAAACGCAGGCTGATCAGATACCAGAGCTGCAGCTTTCGTGGTTTGTTATGTTAATTTTCAAGTGCTGAGATTGGTGGCCGCCATGAAGTTTTTGTTCACTAAATTATAGTGGTTATTTTTATCTCAGTTGAATTAGTATCAATTGTCTTTGTCATTGTTATTTAAGACAGACCTGGGATGCAAATCTAGGTTTCCTTACAGGTGGCCATGGATTGGCTGTGTGGGTCCAATCAAGACCAAAGTGTTTTCTAGGAAAACAGGTGCTCCTGCTCTTTCCCAGATTGAAACTAATCCTTTCAAAAGGCGGTAGAACAGTCAATTAAGGCTTCTGGTTCTGGAATAGCAAGGCTACAAGTTACTATTCATCTGGTCAAGTCTCTTCAGCTCTCTATGCCTGTTTCTCATCTACAAAGTAGGATTATGTGATGGTTAATTTTGTATATCGACTTGGCTGGGCGAAGGGGATGCCCGCATCACTGGTAAACATTATTTCTGGTCATGACTGTGAAGGTATCTTTGGGAGAGAGAAGCACGCTCCCCAGCACAGGTGGGCATCATCTGATACACGGAGAGCCTGAGTAGAATGAATAGGTGAAGGAAGGGCGAATTCACTGTGCTCTGAGTGGAGACATCCATCTTCTCCTGCCCTTGGTTGCTGACACTCCGGGTTCTTGGACCTTCTTCCTCATACTGAGGCTTCTGCTGGCCCCGCAGGTCTTAGGCCTTTGGGCTGAATGACACCAACAGCTTTTTGGGTCTCCAGCTTGCAAATGGAAGATCATGGAACCTCTCAACTTCATCACCATGTGAGCCAATTCCTATAATAAATCTCTATCTCTCTCTGTCTCTTTCTTTCTCCCTTTCTCTTTCTCATATTGATTTTGTTTTTCTGGAGAACCCTGACTAATGCATAAAACCTAATAATGATTCCCTTCTAGGAACATAGTTGAAGGAATTAAATAAGAAAATTAAATAAGGGGCGCCTGGGTGGCTCAGTGGGTTAAAGCCTCTGCCTTCAGCTCAGGTCATGATCCCAGGGTCCTGGGATCGAGCCCCGCATCGGGCTCTCTGCTCTGTGGGGAGCCTGCTTCCTCCTCTCTCTACCTGCCTCTCTGCCTACTTGTAATCTCTGCCTGTCAAATAAATAAATAAAATCTTAAAAAAAAAAAAAGAAAATTAAAATAGACAATTCCTATAAAACATCCAGAATGATGCCTGGTATATTAAATGTTCAGTATGTAGTAGTTAATGTTTTTTATTGTCTTTCAGGAAAGTTCTTGAACCTCTTTGGCTGACCCTGTTGCACACATGAGAAAAATTTAGGCTTAAAGCCAACCAAGCTTGCCCTTGATTTTCTCTTTTAGAATAGCAGAAAATCTAGGGGTGCCTGGGTGGCTCAGTGGGTTAAAGCCTCTGCCTTCGGCTCAGGTCATGGTCCCAGGGTCCTGGGATCAAGCCCCACATCAGGCTCTCTGCTCAGCGGGGAGCCTGCTTCCTCTTCTCTCTCTCTGCCTGACTCTCTACTTGTGATCTCTGTCAAATAAATAAAATCTTTAAAAAAAAAAAGAATAGCAGAAAATCTGAAACACAACATGTATGGCCTTGTATTATGTGGCACGTCTTCCTGAGTTGAGGCAGGATAGTGTCTAGGGAAAGCCAAAGCAGGAATTCTGCTCTCTTGCCCAGAGGGTCATTTTCACCTTAAAAGTCTGATTAAAGGCTGTAGCTTCCCCAGCCAATCTTACCCCCTGTTGGGCTGGGATTGAATCAGATTTTCATTGTATTTGGGAGTAATTGACTCCAAACACTACATGAAAGTCTCCTGTATGTAGGTACGTGCAGGCATACATACGTAGATGGGTATCTCTCAGTGAACGGAGATGTGCATCAAAGATTGGAAACTGGAGAAGCCTAAAGTTAAGAGCTCAAAACCCATAGAGTATGAGGCCTGAGCTGCCATCATCGGGAGTGCCAGGCTTTGCATCCTTAACTTTTGTAACTCAAAGCAAAAGTCTCTCTGTTAGTGAATCATTACTCACAGTCACGGTTTATTGGGGATTTGCCGTGTGGCAGACACCAGGCTAAAGCCTGCATATACATCACTATTCCTCTAACTGCACTGTGAGTAAGTGCTGTTCTCTCCTGTGGGGAAACCAGGAAATGGAGGCCCTCCTGGACAGTAAGTAATTTACACTAGGTGGTCCCACAAAAGCATGGCAGAGCCTGGAATTGAACCCATGAATTGTTGGGTGCCATATCTATGAAACACGAATTAGAGTCTTCTCAGAAAGTTTTCAAATTCAAGATTTTTCAAGTTTACTTTATTCTAGAGTGATATTTGTTATTATATGCAGAGACCCTTTTCTCCCCAATATGGCAACAGGCCTGTGTTTATTGCAAAAGTTAATGAATTGACTGGAGTCACCTGACAAAAATTAGC
The DNA here is from genome assembly GCA_004024625.1 of Mellivora capensis. Classification (NCBI taxonomy): domain Eukaryota; kingdom Metazoa; phylum Chordata; class Mammalia; order Carnivora; family Mustelidae; genus Mellivora; species Mellivora capensis. Next base: position 87,633 of record PISX010007200.1, read on the forward strand.
TGTAGAGACAAGCCTTGCCCAAACACAGCTATCGTCTCCAGAGAGGGCCACTCACCGTGCCGATATCTAAGAAGATATCATTTCTCTATACGGACCCACTAATGGGAGAGCTGAGCAATCACCTGGAAAATGCAATCGATGCCAGCAGGCAATAAGAATAATTTAAACCTATAAACTCCTTCCCCTCAACTGCAAGGTTTGGTATAGGGTTTTCTTTTCCATCTTTTTTGTTTTGTTTTTCATTGGCTGAGCTTTCCAAATAATTGTTCCATCTGTCCACTTCACTTTGCCTGAGTAATCACAGCCCGAGGGGAGTTAGAAGTCAAACATCAGACATGCAGGGAAAACTAATGCATGGAAGGCTGTGGGAAGAGAAATCATTGTCTGTTCTCCTTCCCTGCAGCTGGGCCAGGGATCTGGAAGGAAATTACAAGCACCAGTTGCCCCAAGGAGGAAGCTACAGTTTAGGAATGGGGGTAGGGAAGCCATTTGGGGGACCCCATTGTAGGCAGTGCTGGGGCCAGGATCAAATGTGCTTAGGGACTGAGGAGATAGATCACAGCCAAGCCAGAGATGGAAGCAGAACACTTGTAACAGCTTTTTACTGTGCCATTTACTCTGTGCTGTCCTTGGCTGGACTTTTTTTTTTTTTTTTTAAGATTTTATTTATTTATTTGTCAGAAAGAGAGAGAGTGAGCACAGGCAGAGACAGAGAAGCAGGCTCCCTGCCGAGCAAGGAGCCCGATGTGGGACTCAATCCCAGGACGCTGGGATCATGACCTGAACCAAAGGCAGCGGCTTAACCGACTGAGCCACCCAGGCGTCCCCTTGGCTGGACTTTGTATGTGCTTTATTATTTTCACCCTCCCAATAGCTCTGTTTCATAGATAAGGAAACTGAGGCTCATCGAGGTCACATAACTCGCCCAAGACCACACAGCTAGTAAACAGCAGAACCAGAATTTGACATAAATCTATCTTAATCCAGAGCCCCTGCTGTTAGCCTCTGCTGCTGGCTATTCTTAAACCAGAGTGCTCACCAAAGGTAAAAGCAGAATAAAATGAGCCCAGATTATAAGAGCCTCATTACTATTTATTCCATTCAAGATATTTTATATGCAGTAGAAGTGAAAACAAATTAGATCCTCCATTTACAGGCCACAGAGGGGTTAAGTAACTCACTGAGCCACAAAGCCAGCAGGTAGTTTAGTGAAGGATTTGAACTTGGGTCTGTTGAGCCTGCTCACAGACCGTACTGTGCAGTGTTGGGCAGCCTCCTTTCTTTCCTACTGTCAACTTCCCAGTAAGGCGAGTCAGCTCCATCTCTTATACGTTATGTTCCAAACCATGAAAGTAGATTTGTAAAAATGCTGTATTAAAAAAGGTTAAACAGATTTCTAAAATATAAGGCTTCTTTCAGCATCTAACCTGCTAATGATGTCCCATGTCAATACTGAAGGAAGGGACATGATAAGAACACCCCCAACTTATTTGACTGTGAAACAGTTTTTCTCAGCTAAAGGGTGGGCAGGTCTGTCTTCCACAGTTAAGGCTTTACTGCTTTACCCTTGCCTCTGTGTAGCAGGATGGAGGGTTTTTAAAACACCAGCACTCATATTGTTGGCCGCCAATTACCTAAATCTTTGGTCCCCTGAACTGCCAAGTGGGAAAGTGGTGAGATCTCTCCTAGCCACCCTCACTGTCTCTTCAGGACACCCACACCAAGTTCAGTCTTCGATGTCCTTAATGAACCATCCCTTCCCAGGTGTATTCATTCACACAGAGATCATTCTAGTCTGTTAACACATGACTAGAAAATAATGGATTCATTTCTTAACCCATCCTATTAAAGGCTTCTTGACAAGAGAAGGTGAGTGCAGAGAAAGGCTTCTTAGTTTTGGAATTTTAAGCATGAAGATCAGCTTGTCTTGGGGATTGGGGTGCAGGTTCCTCTTGGCACTAAAGTGTGGGCCACTGCCAGTCCTGACTGAAGAGAAAGCTAATGCTTGCATGAGTGTTTCAGGGTATGATGTCAGAAGCACAAAACCGCGTGATTGGGATGTTCTGGTGAGTCACGTGAGACTAGGGAGCAACCCTAGAATGAATTTTCAAGTTGATGTATACGGAAAACTTGAGTTGAGGCAGCCACAGTGCCATTTAAAATTGGGGAAATAAATCTACAGTATTTTATTTTGGAAATGTGTTTCCTTTATATTCTCCCAAATTCTGTAATAGTAAAACAAAAAAATCAGCATTTGAAAATCTTAAAATGAAGTAAAGGTATGATTTGAGCCAAAGAGAAGAAGGCATTGCTTCCGTATCCTCGTGGGTCATTCCACTGGGGCCATGTTTCGGCTCTCTACCCGGAAGTTTTCATTGACCCCGATCCTACCACACATTGGTATTGGGTGGACTCACTGCTTCACACTTTCCTCCATTCACTAAGTTACCAAGTGCTGGCCACAAACCTGGCATTGGGCTTGGTGCTAGGAACATAGTGGAGATAGGCAGACATAGTCACTTCTCTCAGGAACCACACTCCATGGGGGTGAAATGGATATCACTAAAAATCATGCATCCTATCGAATAAGATAGCTTTGGCCCAGAGTTAGGAGTCATAGCAATGGCAGGTGGTAGTATATGATCCCTTTTTTTTTTTTTTAAGATTTATTTATTTGTCAGAGAGAGTGAGCACAGGCAGACAGAGTGGCAGGCAGAGGCAGAGGGAGAAGCAGATTCCCTGCTGAGCAGAGAGCCCAATGTGGGACTCGATCCCAGGACCCTGGGATCACGACCTGAGCCGAAGGCAGCAGCTTAACCCACTGAGCCACCCAGGCGCCCCTAGGATCCCTATTTTCATATCTAGCAGCGTCAAACCACAACACCTACAAAACACCTCCCACTCTCCTCCTCCCCATCTCAGTTAAAGATAAGTCCATTCTTCCAGTCACTTAGGCCAAAGATATCTTGGTGTCCCCCTTTGTCACTGTCCTTGCATACCCAGCACTGCTCACAACCTGCTGTGCTCCCATTCTGGTCTATTTCTCCCTTGGATTATGGTACTAGCCTCTCAACTGGCTGCATTTCTGTTTTCACTCTTGTTTTCTATACAGCAGCCAGAGTGACTTTTTTGCTTAAAACTCTTCATTGACTTCTCATTTCATTCAGAGTTGAAGTTAAAGTCCTCACAATGTTCTTAGCGTTTCAGCCCTATCTGATCTGCCTGCCAGCATGGCCTCTCTGTCCTTGTTGCCTCCTGCTCCCTCTGTGGTTCCACAGTGTTTCCTTAATGTTCCCCCAACACACAGAGCACTTACCGGTCTTTGGGATTTTGTACAGGCCATTCCTTCTCCCTGAAC